>VDFB02141032.1:0-60660 GCA_007258455.2 Sequoia sempervirens | reverse complement strand
AAGAGACAGAGCGAGAGAGAGAAAAACCCAATCCAAAAGACCAGAATGGGGCAAAAATTAGGGGTCCCCATCTTGAATGGGGCGATGTGTGGAAAGGTCACAACATCTGGCATCCCCACGGTAAAGTGTTGAAAAACACTTTAAGAATTGAACTCAGATTAATCTTCCTCAAACCATCATACGGAAAGGACACTTACTCAAAAGGGGAGAAGAATCCGATATTGGATCAAAACACTTTCATCTAAAACCTTGTGAGTGTGTGCATGCATTCCATCTCTGAACCATGTCGGCTTCCGGAATTGGTCGTAGTAGGTTATATAAATATCTTAACTTCAAAAGCATCCTGGACATTGCCTCGCTGCCAGTCAGGCGTCCATAGCCCCGACGAGGTTATCGCTACAATTCTCACGAATATTGCTCCACTGCCGGTCGGGCGTCCATAGCCCCGGTGGAGTTACTCGTATGTTCCCAAAACCAATATTTTGTAGTATTTCTTTCCTTTTCATTTTCTCATTTTTCTTTTCTTTTCAGATATTTCTTTTAAGCACTTTCTTTTCATCATTTGATTTCTCCGTCAATTCCTCAATTGGCTGGCAGGCAATGAAGCCTCCAATGGGTTTGAGAATTGCAGTGGCGCTGAAGCAAGATGTAAGATTTTCACCTGCCAAAACCTTTCCCAAGAAACCAAAACAACTCAGAGTGGAGATAGGTAAGATTTTTAAGGTCTTTAGATTCGTGTGTTGAGACACAATAACGGATTAACCTCCCGAGACGAGTTCAATCTCTAACTGGATGAGGACAAGAGGAAAACAACCTTAGTCCTTTTCAAAAATTTATGCAAATTCCAGTGAAAGAAACCATGTTGTGAAAGTTAAAACATCATCACCCCCTTCGCAACGGGAAAACCCAAAAATCCTTGCCCATTCCAAACCAAAACCACTTGAGCGGACAACTCAAGGGACGGGAACGCCAAACCAAAAACCCAAAGGGCAACAAACCAAAACCAAAACCAAAACGAACCGAAAAGCAAGCGGAAAGCAAACAAACGGGAAAGCAAACCCTAATCTAACTATTTTACATGGTAGGCTCTCGGAGAGAACCTAGGACTGGAAATAATGCTTGAGGAATTGTCCGTTGACGGGCAACGGGACATCCTCCCCTGTCAATGTACGCAACCTGAATGCATTATCCCCAAGGATTTCGGAAATCTGATACGGACCCAACCACAACTTATCAAACTTATCGTGATCACCCTTCTTCTCGTGGGCCTTGTCCCAATATAAAACCAAGTCAGAAATCCTGAATGACTTGATCTTAGCCTGTTTATCGAACCATCTCTTTACTATAGCCTGGTGTTTCGTTAGATTCTCCAGAGCTTCATCTCTCTTCTCTTCTAGATGCATCAATTGGGACAATCTTGTCTGAACTTGATCCTCTCCCTCGAGATACTCTTGAATGAATTGGAGAGTTGGGATCCTTAACTGTACTGGAAACACTGGATCCTGTCCATAAACCAAGTGATAGGGAGATGTCCCTAAAGAACTCTTTGTTCTTATCCTGTCTGCCCAAAGAGCAAACCTCAACTGTGTATGCCAATCTCTCGGATTCTTGTCCAGTAACTTCTTAATGGCATTCAATAAGTTCTTGTTTGTGGACTCTGCTAGTCCATTCCCCTGCGGATAGTAATTGGAGGAAAACCTCAATGTAATTCCGTACTCAAAAGCCCAATTGGAAAACTTCAGCGATGAGAAAGCTGAACCGTTGTCGCTGACCAGGACATGAGGACATCCAAATCTTGTCACAATATTCTCTTCAAGGAATCTGATGACTATATCTGACGTGCACTGCTTCAAAGCCTGTGCTTCTGTCCATTTGGTGCAGTAGTCTGTCGCTGTCAAAATGTATCTGTGCTGTCCTGATGACGGTGGATTGATTGTACCAATAAAATCTAAACCCCACTTCGCGAATGGTCTCACTTCAATCACTGGCTGCAAAGGCATAGCGGGATGCCTTCCTCTATTCGCTGCCGTCTGGCATACGTGACAAGCCTTCACATGCTCATATGTGTCTTTAAAAAGCGTGGGCCAATAATATCCAGCTCTCAGGATTTGATGAGCTGTGGCCAAACTTCCTCCGTGTCCGGTTCCAAACTTCTCATGGAAGTGTTCCATCAACTGTTTTGCTTCTTGTTTTCCTACGCATCTCAAATATATACCTTCATAGTTCCTCCTATAGAGAACTGATCCCTGAAGCATAAACCTTTGGCTTCTCATTCTCAGTGCTCTCCGCTGGACTGGATTCAAATGGCGAGGACATCTATGATTCAGCAAGTAATATACCGTGTCGTCGTACCATTCTCCAGGGGACACTTCCTCTAATACATAAGCTTGTTGAACCAATTCTGGGCCAACCATGGCGATTGTTTGGGCCAAAGCCTGTCCTCTGACTAACTTCATCGGCTGTATCTCAATATCATACTCTTGCAAAGTGGCGACCCACTTTCCTCTTCTTTCACCTAACTCATTCTGCATCAATAAAATCTTCACCGTGGCGTCGGGAACGATCGCATGGATCTTGCTCCTCAAGATGTAATGTCTAAATTTCTTGACGGCCTTCACCAAAGCATACGCTTGCTTCTCAATGCTTGGATATCTTAATTCTGCTTCTTTCAACGGTGAGCTCATAAAGGCAATTGGGTGCTCATCCTTCTCTTCAGTTCTTTGGGTCAATACTGCTGCACATGTGTGTTCTGAGGCAAATGAATATAGATAGAACGGCTTTGTGTAGTCTGGACTGACCAGCACTGGAGCGTCCACAATAGCTTGCTTAATTTCATCAAAAGCCTTCTTAGTCTGTGGGGTCCACTCTACCTTTGCATCCTTCTTCAGCATTGCATTCAGTGGCCTCACTATCTCGGCAAATCCAGTTATAAACTTTCTGACAAAATTGATCTTGCCGAAGAATGACCTTAATTCTTTCTGAGTGCCTGGCAAACCAATCCTTGAGATAGCTTCAATACGTTCAGGGTCAATTGATATACCCTTCTCTGAAATAACGTGACCCAACAGTTTACCTTCGGTAACGCCAAAGATACATTTCTTAGCATTCAGAGAAACGCCAAACCTTCTGCATCTCTGAAATATCTTTCTCAAATCCTCAACGTGATCTCTTTTCTTCGAGAACACCGTTAGGTCATCCATGTAAATTATAATGCACTTTCCGACAAGGTCTCGAAAAGCGATGTCCATTGCTCTTTGGAAAGTGGCCCCTGCATTAATTAAGCCGAAAGGCATTCTTCTGTAGGCAAATGTTCCCCATTTCGTGGTGAACGCAGTCTTCAACCTATCTTCATGTTCAACCATCATTTGGTTATAGCCCGAGTATCCGTCCAAAAAGGACATCATTTGTGAACCATTCACTATTTGCAACACCTCATCCAGCGAAGGCAAGGGATAGTTGTCTTTCTCAGAGGCCCTATTCAAATTGCGGAAGTCTACGCATAATCTTATCTCTCCATTCTTCTTTCTAACAGGCACGAGATTGGCGACCCACGTGGAGTGCCTCACTGGAAAAATAATCCTGGCTGAAAGGAGCTTCTTGACTTCTTGATAAATCAACGGTTCTAGCAATGGATTCACTGGCCTCTGCCTCTGCCTAAATGGCTTGCTGCCTGGCTTTAGTGGTATTGTATGTGTAATCAGCGATGTATCATATGTTTTGAGGTCTTCGTATCCCCAGGCTATCACCTCTGGAAATTCTTTCATGACCTTTAAGATGCCTTCTTTCTCTTCAGGTGTGCAAACTTTTCCAATAAAAACGTTCTTCACTTGTTCACTTGTTCCTAGATTGACAGGTTCACAATCATTGCCTTGCGTGCTTTGATTTCTACTCAGCCTGTCAGTATCAAATAGCCTTTCCAATTCAACCATCCCTCTTGGAATTACATTGGTCTTCAAATTCAAAATCCCTTTAGTGTCATATTCTGCTTCCTCAATATCTTCCTCATCAATAATTTGTGCTTCAAACACTCCTGAGTTTGTGAGAAAGTCTAAAATCTGCTTGTCGTCCTCAAACACTTGGAAATTCTTTATGTTATCAGGGATTGCCGGGGTCGAAACCAACTCTACTGTGAACTTCTTTAATCCCTCCATTGCCAGTGGTTCCAAAGAACTGGCAGCTTGTGCCAAAGAGTTTGCAACGGTGTTTTTAGATCGGTAGACTTGCTTTATGTTGAATGCATCGAAGCTTTCTATCAGGTCCCAAACTCTATTCCGATAGCGGTTCAATCTCTTGTCATGGCAGGCGAACTGCTTCCTTACTTGTCGGACCACTATGTCAGAATCTCCAATAGCATGTACAATCTTAGCCCCCTTCTGAATTGCAAGGAGCAATCCGTGGATCAAGGACTCATACTCAGCAACGTTGTTGGTGCATGAAAACTGGAGCCTGTAGGAACCCAAATAAGCTTCTCCTGTCGGGCTAACCAATTCAAATCCTGCTCCATTTCCTTTCTTAGACTTTGACCCATCGAACCTTAAAGTCCATATTTGATTCTTTGTAGGGGTATTGGGAGACTGAACACGTGTCTCTTCTTGATTGCAGACCCCTGGAGTCTTTTCTTCAACCTTTGACTGAGGGGTATCATCTTTTACAATTTCTTCTATCACAACACCATTCTCCTCATTCATCTTTTGATGTTCTATTAGAATCTCCTTTTCTTCATTCGTCTCCTGATGTTCTTCCTGTTATGGCGTATGGGGAACAAGCCTTGCAACTTGTTCCAGTGCCACTTTGCACATGGCACAAGTGATTTCTGAATGGAATGCTTCGTGTATCCTGCACCAGTTGGGAAGCAGCAGATTTTTGATGGAAGCATCTTTACCCAACTCTGTTTCTTGTTTTACGCTGTTCAGGACAAAGTCACTGAAATTCTCAAAGGTTCCTCCACCTTCACTATCGCTCGAGTCACTTTCTATCAACACTTCGGTGGAAGTGGCATTCTCAAAACATTTTCCCTCATTTGCACTTTGCAGCATCAATACTTCTTGCTTAACAGGCCTGTACGAGCCTAAGTCAGTCTCTACAAACATGATCTCATTATCCTCTCCATATTCCGTGATCATCAGCTTCAATCTCGGTGTACTATCAATCTTAATTTGATTCGGGACTCCCTTCCATGGAAGCCACATGTGGGAGAAGTCCGTTGCAATGTACCCATTCAATTTTCTTGCCCAGTCCCGGCTCAGCAACATACCATACCCATCCGGTATGTCGACCACTGATATGTCAATACAGCTCTGGATTCGGGGATCAGCTGACAACTGCATATGAATATTATTTAACTCCCCGACCACTGGTACTTCGATCTTGTCTAGTTGAGTCACCTTCTTGGTGGTATGCAACGGGACTATGCCCAACCTTTGACACACCTTCAATGGCATGACGTTGCTAGAAGCACCGGAATCAATCAAACAATTGTGCAATAGCTTTCCAAAGATTCTAACTGATACCAAGAATGGGGCTGGTTCATCTCTCCCCTGGTAGAAGACAACTGGTTTCTTCCTTTCTTCAGGAGTATTCTTCTTTTCATCTCCCTTATCCAATGGAACTTGATTGCCCTGGGCAATCCCTTGTGTCTGCTCTTGCCTCTGTTCTGTGGGCAAATTGAATCTTACTCTTCTCTTATCCTCAGTCCTTAGCTTTTCCGGTTCACTTGAAGATCCTTGTACTACCCCCACAAAACCTTGGGACTGCTGTGGAGCTTCCCAAGCGTTAAAAGGCGCGTAAGGCACTTCTTCTACCATGTTTGCATTCTGCATAGGACGGGATTGTACACTGATTTGAGGACTCCTAGACGAACTAGGCGTTTCTTGAGGTGTGCTCTTCATAACTGGTGTCTCATATAGACTTCCCAAAATTGTGTCTCTAACTTCAGAGATTTTCATTAACTCATACAAGGGAAGACTAACCTTTATCTTCTTAACTTCTTCTAGCACATAGGAACTCAATCTTTTCATGTCATCTCTTGGAAGATTGTCCTTTTGAGGACGCTGCATCATGTGGATTGGCTGTTGTTGGATAGTCTGTTGTCCATTTCTATTCTGCATCACGTTCTGTTGTCTATACTCTGGAGAATCCCGAGGCAAATTCAGATTGTTACTTGCATTTGGATTCGGCGGGGTTGCAAAGTTATTCGGAGGAATCGAAGACGTCAAAGGCTCTTTCTGGTGATAAGTCCTCTGGTACACCTTAGGTGCTGCTCCTCCGGAAGTTTGGAATGCTTGCACCTCTCTACTCCCTTCTACCAATACGCTATTATCGAGAGGTGGGAAAATGTAGTTACCCTGGTCATATGGCTCCTCTGAATAAGTACCTTGAACTTCTGAATATGTCTGAGCCTCTGAATAGACTTGAGCTTCTTCATAAACTTGAGTATCTGGCGCCTCCACGGGACCGTTAGCCGAAGCTGGTGGAAATCTGTAATTAACCTCTGGTGGCGCGTAGTTCTGGTATTCGGACACAAGATTGACACTTTCTATGATTAGTGCCTGGTCATATCTTTGCACTGGTACAATCTCATATCCAGTAGTCGGAGGATTTTCAGTACCTTCCGTGCTTTTCACTTCTCCTTTAAAGATATCAGCTGCTACTTGAAACTCATGGCATTGTAATTCTGAGTGTTGACTTGTGTTATGAAGCCGACACCATCCTGACATAGCAGCTTCTGCCAGAAATACTCTGTCCGTGGGGCGATTCTCTGGAGGCGGTGGATTATCTAGCGGTGATGGAACTCCTCCATTGTTAGGTCCAGTATTCCAGGACCTCTTCTGATATCCTTGATTATTGTTTCGATACCCATGGCTGTTGTCGTGTCCATGTCCTTGATGGGCATCTTGATGGTGGTGATATCCTCGATTGGCACCTGGGTGTGCCTGATAATTCTTTATCATTGATTGCATTTGATTATTTTGATTTCTGAGGTGAGTTACCTCAGATGACAACCTTTTCATTTGCTCTACTAATTCCTTCATTTCATCTTTCTCCTCTTGTGTCCTTGTTGCAGGTACTGTATTCTGGAGATAGACAGGCTGCGTAGCTGGAGTCTGGGATAGAGGTACCCCAGGATGGAGAATCAATTGATCTGATGGTGGCGTAACATGATATGCTGGTTGCGGAACTGGATTCAATGCTGGAATTTGCTGGTTCCATGCTGGAGCAAGAGTCTGCATTTGATTATTCGTGGTGACTAAGCCAGTGTACAAAGAAGGCCCAGTTATGTTTTGGCCCATATTCTGACTTACTTTAACCGCCTTAGCATATGCTTGATTCATATCCGCTGGAATGGGATGAGCTTGCCTCACGAACATAGCGGTCAATGGGTCCAAGGCTGCATAGTAATTTTCCCTTGCATCGGGAACCATGTACGGAGTACGTAGCCTTGTGAGAGCCTTTTGGAATCTATTATTGAAGGCATGGATAGGCTCTTTGTCTTGTCTTCTTACCTCTGTGAATTGGCGGAAGAGTTCCACTGGGGTGATCGGAATACCAAACTTCCCAATGAAAGCCGCTTTCATTTGCTCCCATGTTCTGATGGATCCAACTGGTAAGTGTATAAACCAAAAGTGTGCTTCTTCTCCCAAGGAATACGGGAATAATCTGCAAGCCACATCTGCGTAGGCAATTTGTCTGTTTCGCAAATGATCTTCAAACATCTTAATGTGATCCTCTGCAGAACGGTTTGGATCATGGACTTGATACTTGGTGCAGAAGTGCTCCGGATTCTTTGGCATATCGTGATAATCGGCAAACTCAAGAGGAGATGGATTGGTGACTAGCCAAGTAGCACCGTTAGGAGCGGGTTGGACTCCTGGTTGAGCCATTGCTTGATTTGGATACCTCCTCTGATATACGATTACTGGAGTTGCGGTCACTTGAGCTGGTGGTTGTTGCTGAACGAGCACTGGTGTAGTGACTTGAATGGCTTTAGGTTGAGCAAACCTTGAAGCACTTGGTGGAGTTCGGAATAAACTTGTAATCTCTTCTCCGCTTTCTTCACTAGACTGAGCTTCTTCGTTTGAAAACACTTCTTCACTTGACTCGACTTCTTCGCTCGGATGGACTTCTTTCTTCTTCCTTGCTCTAGTGGGCAATTCTAACTCCACAAAGTCTTTGGATGAACTTGGCGCGGACCTCAGAATTCTTTTCAACTTATCGGGTGAGAACGAACTGATTCGATCCAGGATGTAGCTGATTACTGTCGGCGGGGAAGAGGAGCGAGTGGTAGTCTTTGATCGAGCAAATTCCTTTCAATTGCAACTTGGATTTCAATAGCCTTTTCTTCTTCTTCCTCCAACACGAAGCAAGTTCTCATGTACTGGGCGTAGCTCTCCTTTGTTTTCCAAGCAAGATTGTTCAACCCTGAAAGAATGTCTTCTTGGTCGTCGTTGAATCCCAAGTTAGGCTGTAACACTGGAAATATCTCTCTATGCGGTAGCACCATCTTGAATCATGATAATTTCTTTCTCCAATGAATTTCTTTTCAATGAAATCCCTTCTTATTTGAAAACGACTGCTTCACTACGAAGAATCCTTGAAGGCCCTCCTTCTAGCGCCAGTTTTTCTCTGTTGATGCGGTTTTTGTGACCATACCAAACAGCCGAAGAACAAAATAGTTTGGGGCTACTCCGTTCTCTCTTGATCAAAGTATTCCATGCGCTAAGATTGCGAGAAAGTTCGCATGTTCAACTCCAAGGTTCCTTTAGTGCGAATAGACCCAGTTTGGTTGATGTGTATTGTTGTGTTCGTACGAGGGGACTTACACAATTGTCCAGATTTCTTGCAGTCAGCAGCTAATGTATGATTTTGAAGGGGAATTCTTTCGTGTATGATTTGGCAATTTAATCTCTCTCCTAAAACTAATAAGAAATATACGGAAAGTAAAGGGGAAAGGGCCTAAGAAATTTATATTCTATTCTAAATGCAGGGTATGTGGAGCTTCATTTTGATAGACTTCAACCAGATTTCACCTAGCCTCCGTCGGACAGCCTCAGTAAAATCGGTGCAATCTTCAAAGGGGATAGCGAAAGATATTCAAGTTATAGTTTAACATACGTACACCATCAGAACAACGCATATAAGTATGTAAACCACAACCGAAGTTAGACACAAGATAATGTCCAGTTGACCACACAAGGCAGACTTATCATCAATAAGCCGCTAGTGGTATGGAATAAAGCGAAGCTATCTCAATAAAACAACACACACCAAAGTAAGCTACTTGCATGAATCTAATCTACTTGGATACGAAAGGAAGAAGAAACCTTGCTAGCATTTCATGACAAGACGAATTTCATCATCAATGAAAAGATCTATTATCATAAAATGTGTTACACAACAATCTCTTCAAAAGTTCTCAAAGGGAAAACTTTCTCTCTTCTCCAAATGATGCAAAAATGCTCTACAATATTACACTATCTAGCTCTAAAGCTAATGCTCTCTCAATGTCTACTCTGGTTCTGACTCCTAATGAATTACAAATGAGGGGAACTCCCCCTTTTATAGCTAGCCAAGTCCCAAAGGACGGCTAGGGTTACAATCAATAGAGTGGCCAGAATCGTGCCACCTCAGCCCTAACCCTAAAAACTGCCAGAATAGGGAGTGGTACATTAAATGAATCAAAGATTCCCACTGACTCCCAAAATAGCAAATGCAATAAATGCTCCATACCTCTAGAAGATCCTCGGCCCAAGAGTGTGTCTCATTAGCCTCCGACCCGCCAACTCAACAACTGCCAAGTAATGGCCTCAACTCTCATGAACTGAAATAGGCGGAACACAATCCAACTGAAACTCTAACACCGTGACTGAGTGCTCGTGCCTTGTACAAGATTTTCTCCAAGCAGCTAATGAGTCTTGCGTGTTCTGGATCAAAGTGGAGAATGTAGCAGTATTTTCAAAGTCATCCTATACAAAGGTCTTAACATCTGCGAAGAAGGGAACCAGCAAACCCCTCAAATTATCAAAACTTATTTCATCAGGATTCAGCCGCCTAGCAAATATGGCCTCGAAAGTATTCTGAACTCCATCTATAATATTGGCCATAGCTTTATGTATCCTCGGTCAACTGGCCGGTGGTCAGCACTGAAGAAGCCACTGTGATAGCCGGGTTAATACCACCGAGAAATCATATCGATCATTCGGGCCTCAATGACACCTCCATCAATCAAGAATCGCAGCGGTAATAATGCCCAACACCTCAAGACGCTGGATCAATCTTTTACCGATAGATGGAAGCATCACCGGGCAAGCAATAATCAATCGATCCATTCAGGCCAAAAATAGAAGAGGCCTGCTGAAAAGCAAAAGATAGGTCCTCCATGAATTTCTCCGTCTCCATACGAACCCCTGTGACCCATTTGTCTGCCTCTTGTGCCATCCTCCCCAACTCTACTAAGCCGCTGATCGACTCTCTAGGAATATCCGCTGGAGGCTCTATCACTGGTACATCCTGCCCTCGAGAACGAGATAACTGCTGAACATATCCAACCAACGCCTTGTGTTCTCGCTTCAACTTCTTATATTTTCCTTCTTTCTTGAATAATCTATCCTTGAGGGCAAGGAAGGAGTTATCACACTCCTCAACAACCGGAGCAATCAGAGGGCCCCAAGTCAAGAGGCAGGACCACATAGTTTCGGGAGTCGCCTATCCGGCCACACTCCACTCGTGGGACAAAGAACGCGGAAGAGTAATGAGCCATCCTTTCATCCGCGGAGATCTTCGGTACTCTTTCTTTGCCTTCTTCGTGGAGGTGCAATCGGATCCGTTCAAGAACTCTTCCATTTCTTTAAACTGGCCGGATCAATCTCCCCACTAGGGCTTTCCTCATTCTATCTCTAAGCCAATCTGCACCCTCATAGTATATCGGCGGGCTGCTGCTCCTCGTGCCTCGGACTTCTAACCTCGCTCCACTTTCCTCATTCCGGCGTAGGCTCATTGTCCTCGAAAGTGGTCAGTGTCACCTCGACACTATATCATCATCACGCTATCATTCATGGTTTCTATCTCTAAACCGGGAGGGTCGGGTATTAGTCCCTCATCATCAAGGCCGACACCTGATGTACATTGGCACTCACAACTGACTCCCCGAGGGTTGAATATCACTTCAGATTCCCAGACCACCAACCTCGACGCTAGGGCCGCATATTCCTCAGAGCAAGCTTGAGAACGTGGTTCCAAAGGTAATCGCACCGTGACTCGTGGAGGCTCGGGTCAACTTAACTCTTCTTTCTCTCGGACTCGACCCCCGCGGTGGACTGCTTTTCTTCCCCGTGTGGGCGCCCCAGGACTGTATCATATTGTAGGTCAAGGCAATTGACCTACCTTTCAATCTGCTTACTCTCCTATCAACCCAAGCCCTGGTGAATGTCATAACTGGGATGGAAAGAGTATCAAGATCAGCAACCTCGGGCTCTGACCAATCTATAGGCGGAAGTGGAGTATCCCGAACAGCTGCATAGTCTGGATGAACAACATCCATGTCTTCATTAACTTGGTCCGGAACCGGAACTACCTCACACTCCCTGATCAGAGTAATCGGCAACCGAGAGAACATTCTCTTCCTCACTTCAATCTCATCAATTGCATCAGCCCAGTAATCCTCAATGGTGGCCTTGTGTTTGAATTCCTCTGACAACACCCAGTTGATGTTATGGTGTGGGTCATAGTGTTGTCTACTTGTGTGATATGAGAAATGATGAAATTGAAGCTCACTTTCCGCTTCTCTACATGCCTGTATCGAAGGACAAACCTCGTCCGAGTTGCCCATCACAATTGGAAACTCGTCCTCCTTTCTTCTCCGGATTTTGTCAGCCGCAAAGAATTGTCTAGCTATCTCTAGCATTATTATTCTGTCTGTTGGGTACTTAGGCAGCCTATATGGGTATGAAGAAAATCCTTGCAGCCTAATATATGAAAATCTTGGAAATTGTATAAACCAGCACCCATACCTCTCAATTAGCTCCTGGGCATTTCTAGAGATTCTGCACTGTAACCTCTCCTGAAGCAGCCTCATGATGTACATGGTGAATGAATCGTTGACACGTTTATAATAAGTTGTGCTCGAAAGGTGCAACTGCGTACACGCCTCATGAATTTTGAACTGGTGAGAGCCACAACCGATGGGTTCCTCGTAAGAAATTCCTCTGTACCTCGCCATCCGTGCCAACATGTAAATGAGATAGGAGCTCATGTAAAACGTTTTCGTCCTCCGCAAGCTCAGGAGCTGCTCATGTATATTATCACTAATCATCTCAGCCCAATTGACATAATCCTTGCCTTCCAACACCAGGTTGATGTGATAAAACATCCAAGGCTCAAAAATATAGGACTGTGGTCATCCACCAACCCTGCTCAGCAACATGATAAGATCACAATATTCCTGCCCAAGCCCTCTCGCTATGATCTGTTCTCTTTAACTTCAGACGTAGACGGCTTCGTAGTGCCTATCCGTTGAGTGTTAATTGTATCCATGTATCTCTCGAAGCGTATATACATCCGCTTCCGCCGGCCTCGATTTGTAGATCGCGTTCCTCAGTAACGGATCCCAAAGCTTCACCAATGGTTGCCGGAGTGAGATTGGCAAGTACTTGGCCATCTGGTGACGTGATCGACCGGTGTTCTTTCTCGTAGCAATTGGCGCACTCCATAATCAACTCAACACCTAATAGTCATGGAAAACCAAGAATGCATATAGTCCACTTCGGACGATAAGCAGCGGCGACCAAGCCCTATGACTCTTAACTCCGGAATGTAGCCTCGTTTCCAGAGTTCCGTGCTGACGGCGCTTCAAGTTCGTGGTTCAACTCCGCCTAATTTCAAATGAACTTTGACTCCTGATGAACGTTTTGCTGAGCTTCTTGATCATAGCCTGTCTGGAGGCGCCATTGTCCTTTCCAGTTGTCCTTGCTTCAGCCATCCGCAACATAACAAACATTCATCAGCAATTAAATTTAATAAAATAAGGTATGATAGGGGCTGCAGTCGAATTCTAGAAGCTGCAAAAACTCTCGTGTTTGCAAACCTCAGCTTCTTCTCTTGAATAAGTTCGAATTCCGACACTTAGAACAGATTTCTAAGTGAACTCTCGATGACTCCATTTCAATCAGCAATCAGCAAATTTCACACTAGCAAGTTCGTGCTTTTCTCAACTATTTCAACTCAATACAAGGCGTCCCTTAACCAGCAACTTCAACTAAGCAAATCAGATTTCAAACTTCTACTTAGCAAGGCCGTACTTCTCAAGCAATGGCGCACCTCTTTCAAACTTCTATAATTCAAGCAAATCAAATTTCAGCCACTTAAGTCGTACCTTTTACAATCAAGCTCAATCTTCAGCAAACACTTCTCCACTCAGCAATGTATGCATCTTTCTGTGAACTCTTAATCAACTCTCGCGCCTCTTCATCAACTTCTGTAACTCCTTGGCAAATTCAACTTCTTCAAGCTCACTCAGACTTAGCAATTTCGCCCTTCTCAGCTGTGAAAGTGAGTGAAAACTTGCTCATTTTATAGCTAAAATTCAAATTCTAGAAGACGTTAAATTTAGCCAGTGTCATTAAACTCCACTACTCCACTTCAAGAATTCGAATTTTCCCTCTCTGGTGTTTCTGACACTTGTCTCCAGTCGTCGGGAATATTATTCTTCTAGAAACTTGACTTTGACTGGCGTTTTGGATTTTACTTTCGACAATTTAAATTCAAATTCATCTTCTCTTAACTCACCAGCCGGAGCTCTATCACTTGAATTCGAATTTTTCACTTCATCATCTGCTCTGGAAAATTCATCTTTGAAGAGTTTAATCAAAATCATCTAGGCAATTCCCCTTGGATTCATCGTTCGAAGAAAATTCACTCTGAAAACTCATTTATTCACTTTTGCCTTAGAAAATTCAAAATTCTCCCTTAGGAAAATTCATAACTTAAGCACTGATCAAATTCCTCACTGAAAAAGTGTCGGCGAAGCTTGAAAGATCTGGAAATCCATTCATCATCACAAATGTTCAGTACCCAGAAGCAAATTTTCGTCAGAATGTCTCGAATTCATGGGTACCCAACGAACGGGTTCATTTAATTTTTTTGAATTTTGAACCTTAGAAAAATATTATTTCCATCATTTTAAATTGTTCTTCGCCTGTGATTACTTTGTGTTGTTCTGACCTCTTGAAAAAATTTGAATCACCTTGCCTTATCATCGTCTCTGACTTCATCGCTGAGAAAAGTTGCTCGTGCTCCGGAAAATTCTATCATCTGAGTTCTAGGCATATTTTCCAAGGAAAATAAATTTGCCTTAGAAAATATTTTAAAATCATCTTGTACGTTTGAAATCTTGCCTTAGAAAAAAAATTTGATTGCCAGTGGAGAGGAATCTTCATTTAGAAAATTTTTATATCAACTTCATTCCCAGCACGCCTTGCACATTTTATCTCCACTTCATCACTTGGAAAATATTCATTCAAAAGCCCAACGCCTTAGATAATTTTTAACACTTAGAAAATATTTCACTTTCCACTGAGGCGCCTAGCACACTTCAAAACATTTCAACGCCTTAAAGATTTTTTTTAACACCTTATATCACCCTTGAAACATTTTCCATCACACGCTTCTTCACCACCCTAGGCGTATCATACTTGAACTCTTAACACCATAGGCGCATATTACACTTTGGAAATTCCAACGCCCTCAAAATATTTAAAAAAAATCATCTTATAACTCCCTCAACATAGGCGCACACTTCACTTTAACTCCCAACACCTTGAAATATTTTCCACTACACATCACCTTAGGCGTCCAACACTCTTGGAGAAATCACGCCTAGCAAAATTATCTAAGGCCCACCACCTTGGGCGCATTCTAGCCATGAAGGAGGATAACGCCCAAGCTTTCACCACCTTTCACCACGCTAAGTAACATTTTTCACCTTATTTACCACTCGTATTTACCTTTCACATGCAAACATGGGCGCATTTCCTTGTAGGAGGAGGACGAACTTGCAAATTGGGCGCATTTTCATACTAGTGGAGGATGAAATCTCCAACATCTTTGGGTGACCCTTCACCTTCCAAAATTTTGTCTTGACTTGCATGATTTGGGCGCATTTTGCCCCTTGAGGAGGATGAAAAACTTTGACTTTCTTGTTGACTCCTACCTTGGGCGCATTTTCATGCTTGTGAAGGATGGGCGCATTTTGAGGGGTGAGGAGGATTTTTATACTTAGAAATTTTTTTAACTTCCATCAACTTCCCTTGGGCGCATTTTCAGGGTGGAGGCGGATTTTCATGTTTGACTTTGCTTTGACCACCTTGTGAACTGGGCGCATTTCAATGCCTGAGGAGGATGGGCGCATTTTGAGAGGTGAGGCGGATTTTTCATATACTTAGAAATTTTTTTGAACCTTTTCCTTCCTCCATCTTGGGCGCATTTGGACCCCTGAGCAGGATGAAATTTCGTTGACTTTCTTTGACTTCTGGTGCCTTGGGCGCATTTTGACCCCTCAGCAGGATGAACTCACATTTCCAAAAAATTTCTACGCCTCTAGCTGAGATGGGCGCATTTTCCATGCCTGCCGGACGAGACTCCAGACTTAGACAAAATTTTATCATCCTCGCCAACTTACGTGCCCTGCTATTTATAGTAAGCTCTCCTCAGACGCGCCTCCTCAAGCTCGGAATGGTCTCAAATTTGAACGAAGCATCCCTATAACCCTTAACTCCGGCCAACACTGCAATCCCTTTGGTCACCCCGCTATTTATAGCTCTGGTTGAGGGTGGCTTACTATAAAATAGTAAGTTCTTATTTCCTCGAGTAGCTCCATTGTTCTGATCGACTTGAAATTTTGATGAGGCGCTTACTCACCACGTGGACTCCATCAGTCGGTTACTGATGCATGTAACCCATTTACCATTTTTAGCATCGCTTCAATTTGACTTTACTATAAATAGTGGGTGCTTCGCTTGACCGGAATTTCACCGAGAATTAAGGATCACTGGACAGCATGGTTTACATCGGTTTTCAAGATTTTGACTTTGATGCCTATTTTAGTCTGTAGTCGGAAACCCTAACTGTATTGCATGTGTATCAAAGATTCCTCGCTTGCCTTCATTTTCTCATACATCACACTTTTGTGAATCGAATCACCGGGAAGCTTACGACATACCTCAAGTAAAAATAGTAAGTTCTCATCGAAAGTGAGAATCCCTTTGTTTGCATGTCACAACTATCATAAGCTCAAAAACCCATCAGAAATCACCGACATGCAAAGAAAAGCTCGAACATGCAAACCCTAAAATAGCCTCTGCTAATGGGACTCGAAGTGGTCATTTCAATTTTGCATGTTATATCGCTATGTAAGGTCTCAAAACCTGTATGAATATCCGCATGCAAAGAAAATCTCGCATCCTGACCTCAAATTCATGCCTAAGCCGGACCGCTAAAAATGTTAAGTTGTCCGCTTTACCAAATTGCATGCAAGTACCGATGTAATTACCGCCGTGGTGATGATCGGAATCTCAAAATAGCTGACAAATTGCCTGGAATTGCAGACTTACTAAAAATAGTAAGTATCTCGGAATTCGATGAAATTTGGCTGAAAGCCTGCAGGATGTCTGCTGACAACAATGTTAAGTTCAATTTTCAATTTTCTCACTTTACTTGACCTTGAATTGGCCCGAAACGATGAAACCCTAATTTTATACTTGGCCAATATTTTGCGTTTAAGCTCAATGACGACACAACCCCCGGAGAGACGGACACCAAAAGAAGAGACAGAGAGAGAGAGAGAGAACCCAAGCCAAAAGACCGGAACGGAGCAAAAATAAAGGGGGTCCACATCTTGAATGGGGCGATGTGTGAAAAGGTCACAACAGTTACAAGAAGCAATTGAAAAGAAAGAATGGACTAAAACAATGGAAGAGACAAATGCTATTGAAAATAAAAAACTTGGGAGCTTGTAAAGCAACCAAAAGACAAAGATGTGATAGAAACTAAACGATTTTATAAGATCAAGACAAAAGTGAGTACAATTGAAAGATACAAAGCTAAATTAGTTGCAAAAGGGTATGCGAAGAGATATAGAACAGACTATGAAAACACCTATGCACTTGTTGTAAGACATGACACTAAAAGATTGATATTATCATTAGCAACTCAAAAAGATGGAAAGTACACCAATTAGATGTGAAGGGTGCATTTTTTGAATGGATACATTGAAGAGGAAGTATATGTGGATCAGCCACAAGGATTTGAAGAAGGCAAAGAAGGATGCTTTTATAGTTTGAAAAAAACATTCTATGGTTTGAAACAAGCACCACAAGCATGGCATTCAAGAATTGATATATGGTTCTTAGCGAATGGATATGTGAGAATTAAGAACGAGCCTACATTATATTTTGGGAAGGAAGGTAATGATATAATTTATGCATGTCTAGACATTGATGACCTAATCTATACAAGAAGCTCAAATAGGGTGAGAGAAGAAGTTGAAAAGACTGATTTAGGACTGATGACCTGTTTTTGGAGGTTATATGCTATTTTTATAGTGTACAATCTGCAGTTTCATGCAGCACCCAGCATCCATGTCAATTGAAATTTGGGGGAGAAAACTCCTTAAAAAATAGTTGTCCCTATACAGAATTTTTTGGGGCAGCAAACAATTTAGAATTATTTTGGGCTGTTTAATTTTTGCTCAGTAATCCAGCACGTGTTTTTTCAGTACTGCCTAAAGCTACAGATCTGATTTATGTTTTTAACTCTGCTGTAAATGTTTCTATGCTGCAAGTAATTGTTTTTTGCTGCTGCAAGCAAGTGGTTTGTTAAATAATTTTCTAACAGATCCTTGTCAAGAATAATAATTACTATCCTAATAGGACTGACTCCAATCTCATAGATCCCTTCGCACTCTTTTGTACACATACTTTATGATTGTGTCCCTTCGTATATATCTATTGTATTTCTTTCTAGTTCTCCTTTTGTGGTCGAAAGGGTTGAGCTTAATTGGGTAAAAGCATCGGGTTCTCATTGTGGAGACCCAAGTTCAAATCCCTGTAAGTACATCTAATGTGAAATTCTACAGTTGTGGCTCTTGGAATTCCATAGTTGGCTTCTAATGTGGATGTGGTTTCTAAATATGTATATTTCTAAGTAGTGACTCTTGGTATTCCATAGGTGAATTTTACTGTGTTTTCTCATAAAAAGCTTATATTAGTCTATAATACATGGAAGCAAGAACTTGTATTAGGTGATTTACATTGTGTTTTCTCATGAGGAGTTATTGGTAGTCTCTAATAAGTGCTCGCAAGAGCTCGTATTGGTCTCACATTGCTACTTGTATGAGTGGACCATTTGTAAACTATATTCAAGAGAAAAAATTCTCCTTTCTCTTTCCTATCTTCAAATTTCTTAATTCTATTACTTCTTATATTATGCTTCTTAGCAGTTTTCATTGTTACTTCTTCCTAAGCACAGGCTCGGTGCTTCTCTACGTAATCTATCTTTTCAGATGTTGCATGCACATATGATTTTACATAATTCACTTACATGTGCAATACTATACTCGACACATATAAATCCCTTCATTCATAACATTCTTCTACTTTGATATACTACTTTCCTATTTCTCTATTCTATTGTACAACATGCTAAGATTCCTTACACACATGCATTTATCCTTTTGCAGATCATAACATGATATTATATTTCTTGTCTTGCTTTCTTTTCCCTTGGGGCCATATATTTCTAATTTTTACTATTGGGGGGCCACACCTATATTTGTGTGTTCCCCCTTATGACCACCATGTATTTTCTTATTAATTATTTTTCTTTGACTACTCTTACCTAATCTTTGATTTCTGCCTTTTTCTTTTTTTTTGAATTGATTACTAAGTTGAGCAATACTTCTTTGCCCATTTCTTAGGGGCAACCTTTCTAATTATCGGGAGCATTTCCTCTCTTGTTTCCTTATACATACCTATTTTCATATCATACTGTAGCAATTTTCCTTTCTCCCCTTATCCTATTTACCTTGATTTGATCGGCTCTTCTCCTATATCTCCAAGGTTACGACATAACCAAACCTTTGTCAAAGTGCCTCCAAGTTTATAGTCTATTCAAGGCTCATCCAAATCTTCAACTTACACTTATGCAATCCTTCATGGATCTTCTCTCTCTCCCTCTCTTGTGCTGCTGCAATAGTTATTTAGATTAGTTTGGAGATGTGTGTGCATCTTTTCATTTCCATTTCTTTTACCATAGTCCTCTTTATCAAATAGTAATTGTTTCTTTGTTTTTTCGGATCCATTGAAGGATTGTAGCATTTGCATGAAGAGAAGAACTTTTATCTATCATTTCTGTTATATCCTTTATGAAATTTTTCAAAAAATTGTGCAATGTACTTTAGCATACTTCACGTAGCATCATCAAACTGCCAAAGTGGGGTCAAAATGTAAGGTAAAAAATTGTCAACTTTACAACTATCATACATTTTTGCACTCATTCTAGTATTCGTCCCCTTAGTCATATTTAGGTACCATTCAGCCTTCTATTTGGCTTCTCTTGATCACAAAAGCATGAAAATTAGAAAAACAGCCTTAGCAACTCATCCCTAGCCAGCTCTAGAAGTTTCAACAGTTGAGTCAATCAAGACACTAGTGCCCCTAGATGCTTGTTTCTATATTCAATTTTTTTTATTTTGGCTCCAACAACCATTATAACCCTAAAAATTATTACATTTTTGTCATCTTGCTCGGGATTGCCTATAAACCTAGTATTATCCTCATTTTTTTGCTCTCATATGTTCACTCTATTTTCACTCAAACTCTTCCAAGTGTTCAAGGACACCCCATCTTTATGGAGGCCTGTAAGCAAGTGATCTTAAGACATCTAATTTGATGCTCCCATTGTACCAAATATTTAGATCACCATCAAACCCCTTCTCACTCTCAATTCTTCTCTCCATAGATCCTCCTACCCCTCCCCTTTGGCCGTAGTTTCCTCCATTTTTCCCTTTACCCTCTTCATGACCTAGCTCCAAACCCTTCTCAATACCTTTCGTCATACAAATTTAGATCTTTTCCCTATTCCTTCCATTCTCTTTTTCTACATTATGTGATCTCCATTACCCTTTCCGTATCCATCACACTCACACCGCTGTCGCATTGAATACCTTTGAGGGTTTGTATTATGAGCAATTGTTTTCTGCACATGCCACCATTAACACCTCCACTAGGGTTCACACTCCAAGCTTTCTTATGTACTATTGTTGAGGCTGTTATAAGCCAAACTGAGTACTAATTGAAATTTGAAACAATCCCCATATAGCACACCCAAAAAAAATTGTCCCCATCTTCAACTAGATAGACCTTTGTTTTGGAGTATGTTGTTCATATTCTACAAGCACAATAAGCATCTAGAATTTTTGACAAGCATTTCTAGAAAGCTTGAGGTTCATCTGATACATAGACACCAACTTTTGAGCAAGCAATAGTGCTCCTAATGGAGCACAAGTAGCAGCACCCAAATTTTGAAAAGTGCTCGAATCCTGCTCAAAATTTGCAAAGCCCACATCTTAAACATCCTAAGTTCATTTTTGGCTGCAAAGTATTGATCAAACATGTCCTAACCCTTTTCTCAACTTTTCTCCAATAGCATAGTTTCGTTTCTTGTTTCCATTCCCAACACCTATATTTACTATTTAGATCAAACTACTATAATTTCAGATCTAAATATTGGCATTGGTAGTCTAATTTATTTCATATAGTAAATGCATAGAAAGGACTTTAACATTTCCTAAGAAAAACACTAAGGACTGGCCAAAAATTTACCTTTTGGTTACTAGTTAGATTTCTTTTGTCATTGATGTAGAAGTTTTAGAGGGGCATATGGATTTGACATCTCTCTCTACAAAGGAAAAATGATTTCTATCATAGATCAAAGGAGTTTAATAATCTTAAAGAAACTTAATAAATAAATCCTTGCCCTTTTGTAAATATGAGTGCCTCCATGGAAGTCACAAACCATTGAAGACGCATTCTTGAAGGAGGAAGATTTCTTCTTTCCAAAGCATATCTAGGATGAGATTTATAGAGATGAACAATTGACCAAGTGAAACTAAGGACAAGGTCACCATAGTTCTTGATGAGTACAAGGATGAGCAAATCTCACTATGTAAAGTAGTTTTTTCTGCCCAAAAGCCGAAAATCAACAATGACATTCCAAAGAACAAGGTTAAGTGCACTAACATGTTTGCCTTTGCTCCAATTTCTAACAAGCTTAGTTTTTTTGCTATGCAAACCATGAAGGCTTCTTACAATATTGACTTGAATTCTAGATCTACTTATTTTCATTTGATTATTTCCCCTCCTAAAGCCTCTGCTAATATGCCCACTTGTCTCGGCTTGGAATTATTTTCTAGTCTCTTTCACCCCCAACCATAGAAAGTTTGTGTTCATTTAATGCTTTGTGATTTTCCCTTGAATACCAAAATTCCCATCCCCTGCTAATTGCAAAGAGGAGCCTTGCAAAACTTCAAAGCATTACCAAGCCAAAAACTCAACACTCTTTGAAACCATAATCCACTTGGCCATGGAAAATATAAATGATACCCTAAATGGACTAATGAAATTCATTGTGCTTCAGGAAATAAATGGCAAGGTCCAAGCCAAGAAAATACAAACCTCTTGCTACGAAATCTCTAGAGCATAAAAGATAACCAATAGTGCATTATCACTTGTCTTGACAAGCGATAGAAAAGCTCATCTGTCATAAGGGATTGCTATCAAAGTGTCCTTAATAGAACAAAGAAAATTGTACAAATTTGAACTGCTGAAAGGCTTCAGAGGGATTCACCAGCCAACAGTTTCAACTTTCAACAACTCAACACCACCCAAAGATCACCAAACCTACACAATTTCCCCCTCAATGATCTTGCTACTTCTGTTGATCAATGTGCCATGCAATCAGTTACTTAGGATGAAGGTCATGTCGATGGGTTTGGAACTTTGATGGCTGAATGTCTGTTATCCCTAACAATGTGAAAAGGAACAGCAACCCTTGTAGATAGAACAGCTGAGGATAAGACTTACTTGTTATTTTCTGATCTTTGGTCTGCTTTCTAACTATGGTTTAAACTTTAGTCTATGTAACCTTTGTGGTTCAAATCAGCATGCAATAGCCTTTTCTTACTTGGCATCTCAGTTACGTACATTTCCTTCCAATGGCATAAGCATGAGCTTGAACAAGGAAAATATAATTCTTTTAAGTTTTTTCTGCTACTTTATCTATAATATATATTAACTTTTCTGCCATGCCTCCTTTTTGGAAATTAAACAATTAATAATATTTTAAGGTGATCCCAATCACTTTATTTTCAAATGGGCAACTTAAATATTATTATAAGGCCAATGTAATATTTAAATAAGTGTTTTAACACTTAATTTGAAATGTAATTCAAAAAAGTCTTTTTGGATGTAATTTAAAAGTACTTTTAAATACTTGGAGGGAAAAGTAAATTAATATAAAAATAAAATAAAGTATAGGGCCCAAAAGTAAGACACCTAAGAGAAGTCAAAGGAAGAGGAAGTCATATCAAAGAATTAAAATCATGTGACAATGACTCCAAGAGGCTTTGGCAAACCCCTAGGAGGACCATTGTCATGCTGCAAGCCAAAAAAACACTTAAGTCATAAAGTGCATGCACTTTTCAATGTCAATGAAGAAATACATCACTTAAGTGATTCGAAAAGTACTTTTTCACTTAGAAGGCAAATATCATTGAAGAATTAGAATGAAAAAATGCACTTTTGACACTTTGTCAAGTTCAAAGTGTAACAAAAGTGCAAATGAATGCATAAGCAAGCCTCTAGAAGAGTGATTGTCACTTTATCATGATCAAGACATGTCAAAAGTACAAATGAGGGACCAAGGGTGCCCATGGAGAGGTGATTGCCAAGTTGTCCACTGAAAAATTAGATCAAAAAGTGAAAGTAAGTGTTTAGGGTAACCCATAGACCTTGTGTTAGATTGTCAAATGCAAATTAGAACAAAAGTGCATTCTCATTCCTAGGGGTACTCCTCATGACTTGATTGTCAATTTGTCAAGTCAAAAACATGTCAAAAGTGCAATGGTGTCCTTGGGTGCACTCCTACACCTCCTAATGTCAAGTTGTGAATTGGAAAATAGAAGATAAAGTGCATTCAAGTGCCCTATGCATGCCTGAGAGGGATTGGATATCAAAAAGAAAGATGAAAACACAAGCAGAAATCAAAATGTACACTTTCATGTGCTAGAGTCAGGACTTCATTTTCATATCCCTGTGGAAGATAGCTTCCACAGTCTCTTCGCTGTTGACAACAGATTCCTCAAGCTCTTTCACCATTATTGAAGTCACCAAGATTGGTCAAGGCTTCTTTAGAGGATCCATCATGTTTAGAATAGAGAGCTTCAATAGAATCATCAGTAGGAGCCAATAGCTGAAGCTAATTTTTAGTCATCACTATTTTTGAGAAGATAATCATATTCTGCAAAACCTATTTTTAGATGACCTTCTAGAAGGTCTACTTTTAAATGACCTTCTAGAAAATCTATTTTTAATTGATAGTTATCCTTATCAAAAATCTATTTGAAGATTTATTGATTTAGGGTTTGCAATTTGTGGACACAATTGTATAGTAAGCTTGCTTTAAGCGTTAGCAAACTATTCATAGCATAGAAGTTCTAGTTAGCATTTTTATTATTTCTCATGCAAAACTTTGTAAACACTTATAAATATAAATGCCATTTGCACTTAGATTTGGAATGGAATTTGGTATGCCTAGTTTGCTTCTAAAATTGTTATTCAAAAGTCTTATGAGAGATCTTGTGTATGTGTGCTTGGGTAAAGAGAATTTTTTTGTTGAATTTGCAGGCTTTGAATTACAGTTTTTATATGAAGTTGGTGATTGTGGCTTTGTAAGCAATTCCTTGATTCCCTTTTCAGAATTGTGTGTCTTAATTCAAACCAATTCAATCCTTGTGTTGTATTCCAACTTTTCTAACTCTAATTTTAGCTGGAAAGAGTGAAGCATTTACTAACTGCTATAAAATTGTTTGCTTTAAGTGAAAAAACATAAAAATCTCTTGCCTTGAGTAGAAGTGCTAATAAGCTTTGTGCTCTTGCCTGAGACCTAAAAGATAGGCAATTAGTTTATTTTTGCAACGCATATTCAAAACACCAAGAGTTAAATTGTGCATATTGTAAAAGGCTAGAGATTTAGGGTTTTTGTTTTATTTTCTATTACAGGGAGCTTTCCCTTTGAGGAGAGGTTTATCTTCACATGCTGTTCAATGTTTTTTGTTGCACCAAAAGGTGTAAATTAAAACACTAACAATATTCAATTTTGAAACCTGCCTACATAATTGCATTTCCTTTGACTGAAAAGTATCATGACATTTTTTCAAAAAAACCCTGCTGCAAAAATCAGTGTGGTTGAGGTTCTATATGGTCAGCTGCCATGTGATGTTTTCAAAGCTCATATAGGGACCCTACATAATTTGAATATAGATTTGTTCTCCCTATCTTGGATACCATCCTGTGAAGGCCTTTTGATGCTCACAGCTTGCTAGACTATTAGACTGAAAATTGGGCTACATGTAAAGTCTAGGTGAGTAGACGCAGTTCTAGAGCTAAGTAGCCGAATCGCTCAATTTCCCCCACGATTCTGGATTCGAAACGTACCAGAATCGGAATCAGAAACGAATCGCTCTTGGTACGCACAAGGTTCGTTTTTTCTCTTGCAGAAACAATTCCATGAATGGTGTTTCGATTTCGGCCGTTTTTTAAACATGATGTGGCAAATCTGGATCGATTTTGAGCGTCATTTTCCTCATCGCTTTTTCCCTCCGCCGCCGATGTCAATGCAATTAGGGGCACGAAAGAAAGGGCGGGCAAAAAGACAAAATAGTGCAATGATTCATTTCTGCATTCCGCGTCATGAAGAGTCTAGGGCGCGACGGGCAGAGCAGAAGTAGCGACGGACAGAGAAGGCATTCGTTTTTTTCTGCAATTTTTTACCTAGGCTTCAGTTCGAATATTTAAATATTTTAATTTATTGATTAAAACTAAAAACTTTAAATATTACATTTATAATAAAAATTATATATTAATATATATAAATGAATTAATAATAAATCCATTCAATTGTATTATATTTCAAATTTGAAATATATTTAAATCATATATATAAATAAATAATTTATATTAATTTCTTTATGTGTATTAATATTAATGTACTTATTTATATCAAATTATCAATATATAATTTAATAAATAAATTTATTTATAATATAAATTATATAATAATATATAATCAACCAAATATATATATATATATATATATATATATATATATATATATAAAATATAAATTAACAATAAATGACAAAATGTAAAATATTAAATATTAGTTATTACTATTCGAAATTTCAAATTGTAAATTATAAATTTAGAAATAATATATTTATATTAAATTATATATTTCATTGTTCAATGTTTCATTAATTTCTAAAATAATAATATAAATACATTAATAATTTAATTAATATAATTTAAATTAACTTTTATATTTCATTGTTTTATAATTTTATTAATTTTAGTAAAATAATAATTATACATGTAACATACATTAATTATTATAATTAATTTATATGTTTCAAAATGTTATTAATTTCTAAATTTGTATATTATTATACTATTAATATATTATACAATTATTATATTTTATATTATTAAGGAATATGTATATATTTATTATTTTTATATGTTTTTTGTATAGACGTACCCGTACCCGTACCCAACCCCCAAAAAAAAATTGCTGTACCAACGTACCGTACCTATGTACCCGATTCCAATTCCGATTCCAATTCGGTAACTTAGTTCTAGAGTTATCAACAGAGGTGGCTTGGTGTTTTGATGCAGATTGTTGACATTTAGCTCTCCCATTTTCTTTGCAGCTATTTTCTAGGGAGCTTCTAGAAAAAGGTTTTCTATGGTGTATTTTGTGCTTTTGTTGCTGGAGAAAAAACACAAGCTGGTGAAAGCATTTGTCCAACATGTATGTTGAAAACAATGGTCCCCAAGCTTCCAGCAGAGAGAATTTAAATTGCATAAATTGATTGGAGAGTGTAAGTTACAGTGATTTCAACCAATTATGGTTCATCATTTTAATGGGAGTTGGTAGATAGTCCTTGAGAAACTAATGTGTTGCAATCAGACTGAATGGTTGCTGGAAGAAATGATGTCCAGTGAATAGGAATAGCATCTGAGGCAGTAGATTCCTGGTCAAAAGGGAGAACTAATGAGCTTATTGAAAGGCAGTTTGGGGGACTATTGTCATGTCCCAGAAATGTAACACCAAGATATAAAGCATTGAAATGCAAATAAATAAATAACAAAATACATATTAAAAAAATATAAAAAGAAATATTAGCAATTTAATATTATTGTAATTATAATTACCATAAGATAATATTATAATTATAATTATCAAATATAACAATATAAATATTGACAATACAAAATGAAACAATTTGATATTATTATAATAATAAAAATATATATAGGAAAACTAATATAAAAATATGTTAAAATAACATATAATAACAGCAGCAATTTCATTAAGGAGGAAAGAGGCAGCCTTAACAAACAGTGGTGACTATGTTTAAAGGCAACAATTATAGTAGTAAAAGCAGCGCTAATGAAGAGGTATCTTGCCTTGCAAATAGACGCCCCTATTCATGAAGCACCTCCCTCCAAAGTATAAAATATGATTGTGAGTTATGAGAATAAGGGAGGGGAGGAATAAGACAAGGATGAGATGAGACAAGGCAGAAAAGACAAAATAGCAAAAGGCAGTGATTAAGGTGGGAAAAAGCAGCAGTCCCCTTAATTAAAAGATAGTGACAATGAGCAGCAATAAATATTATGTGCAGATATGAATAATACAAAAAACAGCAGATACATCACCTACAGCAGTGATTGAATGTGTAAAGCAATGAGTCCAAGTAGGAATCGATGAAGTCAGTAAGAGGTCTGAATAAAGGAATCAGATAAAAGGAAAATAAATAAGAAATATATTTTTGGAGTATTGCAGCAGATATAATCATCGAATGGGAAATGGGAGAAAGGAAGAGCAGGGAAAGAACAGATTTAGAGGAGATATGCGTACATATATATATGCAGGTTTGAGAAGAGATAATATAGTCATCAATAAATGAATATATATGTATGTATTATACTTGGCTATATACATGAATAAGTATATATATATATAAGTAATATGTACAGGCAAAGGCAATTAGATTAATCAATAATAGTTATAGATATACATATGTTCATATGAATTACATTTGAAATTATGCAATAATGATACTGGTAGTGATTATCAAAACTTATAAGTATGGTACTTTAATAGGAATGATAGATTCTTCTTTGCTTGATCTACTCTATCATTATACTCTGAGCATTAAGAACAGGTCATCAATTAAGGATACGAAACATACAAGAGACAAAGGAGGAACTTTCCCAGTTGTCCCCACAGATTACTATCATCAGATATATCTTATATTCAAGTGTATTTACTACCAATCTGTGATGAGCCTAACTGGCTCCAACTCAACCTCTGAACAATAACTGCCTGTTTTTATGTTTTGTTTGGTTTTTGATAAATTTTAAAGAAGAATTGTACACAGAAGTAGAAGGTGCGCCAAGCATAAATGGAGATAAAACTAAAATTTAAGCTAGATCTGAGAAATTGCTTATGAAAACTGCTCATGAATTATGTAATAAACAATTGCTACAGATAGATCATGAACAACAAACATACCCGGATACTTCCAGATTATTTCAATAAAGAATTTTTGCACTCGCTAGGCAAGAATGGCTGAAATTGAGTAAATGCAACGCTTGGAGCCTGGATCTACTTTCTCCCACGCAGAAACTAGAGGAAAGCAGTTGAGAAGGTTGGACGCCTAGGATGGGGTCCAGTCAAGAGCCAAAAGTGAGGCATTTTAGCTCCCAGCTTCACACGCCATTCCCAGAAGGACATGCCTTTCAAGGAAAAAGCACGGCCTCTGAAATGAAGATGAAGATCCTGTATGGAAAACTGTAAACTGATGAAGATGGCGTCCCTGATGAAGAAACCCTCTTCCTTATTGCAAATTGAAGAAACTACTAAATAAAAAACCTTTGAAAGAAAAAATGAACTTATGTATGAAGCTCCCACAATAGCAACCATTCAACTGATCTCTCATAGTCTCACAATCACTGATTCGATGAAGAATTTTCACTCTCCAATGAAGAATTCTTGAAACCCTTGCCCTCAGACAAAAATTACAGAGAAGTTTGAAGCAAAGTCAAATAATCACATAATGAGGTTGATTTGCTTCCTTTTTTCCTTATACCCCAAAAAGGCACGACTTTGAAAAAGTGACACCACTCTTTACATTAAATGTATTTAAAATGCATTTAAATCATTTCAATAGTTGCCTTTTAAATACTTGAACGCACTTTTTGACTTAAGTGATTTATTTTTTCACTTTATAGTCTTAAGTCATCAATTTAATATATTTAAGTGGCTTTTTAAATCTTTTATAAAGGCAATTTGACTTTATAATATACCAATAAGTTAAATAATTAACTTAACCACGTAAATATTCATAACTCCCTCCAAACTCAGTATTTTTCCGTGTCATCAGAAGTTGGCGAACACTAAGCTACAAATGCCTGCACTGAAACCAATACTAAAGTGAAGGAGTGGGAATGACAAATAACCACAAAAACGGCCACTGACCCCCTAACTAGATCCTGTCAGCCTACAAGGGTCCAAGAAATAGGCTAACTCAACTGCTCCTGAAACTGACTAGAATGACAATCATTGCTTACATATGTATGTATATTGCTCTTCATATATGTTTAGGAAGTTATAATACTTATAGACATGATTGTGCATTAATATCAAGAAATGATAATCTAGTCGAGTGTCTGAATTTGCTTGGAAACTTGCTTAGGGGAAGGGATTGGGCGAGCGGTGAGTGCCTAGAGATTCCACTTATAGCCACCCAACCTTTAAGGAAAGGATGGGCCATGGAGGGGTGGGA
Source organism: Sequoia sempervirens (assembly GCA_007258455.2). Taxonomy (NCBI): domain Eukaryota; kingdom Viridiplantae; phylum Streptophyta; class Pinopsida; order Cupressales; family Cupressaceae; genus Sequoia; species Sequoia sempervirens. The sequence goes on along the minus strand of VDFB02141032.1, from coordinate 31,481 downwards.
GAGCTAAGACCACTCAGGATGCCCCACCTTTTCCCACAAGTGGGCAAGTGTTTTTCGGGGTTGGGGCATGGTTAGGGAAAGCAGGTACAAGTCACCAACAGGGAGAGTTGTGGTATACAACCTCTTAGGTTGGTATATGGCTTCGGGCGGACCCACCATGTCACTCCTAGTTCACAATAGGTTGCATTGTTGATAGTCTATAAATCTATTGCCATGGATTAATGCTAAAAAATGTATATATGCATGTTTGGGAATATTGTTCATGTGGTGAATGCGGGATTCCAATCCAAGAGAAATTTATTTAATAAGGTGAAACCCAAACCCTAATTTGTGGCAATTTGTGATCAATAGGCAAATTCTAGAGCAATTCCTGATAGGGGACATTACAGTTATGAACTTACAATCCATTTTTTGATGGAGGCCATGGGCTTTAAACATGTAGAAGCAACTTGCAAAGGGAAATTAAAGACTGGACGTGGGACAAATTTCCTCTCGTTGCAAGGACTGCATTAGGTGAAACATAATTAAACTGAAAAGTGGTTGCAAGGCATAGCACAAACTAGAATACAAACCTTATGATACCACATAGGCTGCCTTACATGTTGTCCCTGAGCATCCTCATCCTCAATCTTCACTTGCTTTTGGTTGGTTGTAGTTTTTTGAGGATATCTAAGAATCCTCAATCGAGGAATTTGCTAGTGGGGCTTGTAGTAAGCTACCCCAATCTGAGAACAATTTTTTATTTTATTTCAGCAATTTAACTACTCAGACATTTCACCAAACACTTTTCATACTATGATTCTTTGTTTGCACACACATTGCTTCTACCAGATAGATAATGTGTTGTGTACCATTAATGAGATATGTAATTTCCACATCGTGACATGCAAAGCAAAGTGTGTTTTTGCAATGATTCATGAGAACTAGAAACAGTTTATTCATATGTATTCTCAACTGGTACAAAATGACACTCAAAAGCTGCTCTTAATAATCACTCAAACTTTACAATTTCCTTTCATTATTTAATATATCAATAATTATGTATGAAATACTCAGACCTAGAACTACATTGAAATGTCAAAAGGAACGACATCACCTATAAATTGGTACCACGATCTGCTTTCACACACTGTGCTCTTATAATACTACTGGGGGTTGTTTAAAATAATCGCTACAATGTGTAAGCATTGATGTTGGAGGTAATGAATTGACTCGTATCTTCTTTCCTTTGACCAACAACTATTTCCATCACCACATCACCTACAACCCAGTTTTCTAATGAGATTTGTCTTCAAGGATCAATGCCGCATAGACAAGCACACAACTCCCTTTAATATTCGTGACTCTCTTACAACCCGACTTTTTCTAAATATTTAAAGGCGTTACAACTTTTTGATATTTATATTCTCTTGATTTTTTCTTTTCCCTACTCATGATTCTTGTGTAATTGGCACTCACAAGAATCCCAATATTTCTATGCTTCATTGGCGATAGGCTTCATTCCATACCATGCATCCTCTTTTTCCTTCCTTTTTTGAATACTAATGACGGTTCAGAAGAATATCACAATCCTAGAATGTTGATACAAACTTCTCGTGGATACCACAAACATGTGATATAAGCTCGGAATATTGATAAGAGTAGGCAGTTAAAAAACTCACAAGCTAGAGGATGTTTAAATAATTATCGTGCCTTTAAAATGACACTCAAAATTTAGCAATGTTACGATACCTATGCCACGGCATACATTTCTTTAGCATCGATTTGAAGCTATTTAATGTAGCTATCCAATCCTCCAAAATTATGAATTGGTGTGTATCTGAACAACTTAGGACCGATACTTCATGCTCCCAAATATTAACGGTTTGTGTTCTGACTTCTCTGCCCAGTAGATTTCACAAATTCCTTTGACCAGATTCATTAGCTAAGCCTGCAATGGTCTTCATCATTTGTGTGGCTTAACACAGTCGTTCATCAATCAATTACCAACTCATATCTTGACTCCGGGTAAATTCAAAACGATTCCTTTAAAAAGAAAACCTTATTCATAAGGTAACGGCCCCATAAAGAAGAAAAATGGAGATATCCAGGTAAGGGTAGAAACAGGAAAAGAGGCAGCAATAAATGAAGAAGAGTAGACAACGCTTGGAGATATTAAAATCTCTCATTTATGCATCGATTCCATACTGAAATATCATGGAAGCTCCTCATTATTCAAGTCAACCAACAATATATGCAATGCTCTTGAATTCTTCTTTCTTGTCACAAATGCAATTTCCGCGACTCTTGTTTCTCCCCTCATCCTCAATATAATTTGATTTTCCTTTTAATCCCTAGCGCCGAAAGAATAGTTGGAGTTTCCTCACTATATCAATAATGTGCCAACTCCTGAACAAAGATGAAATGGCATCAATTATTCTATTCTCTTAAACTACGACAACCTCTTATTGCACATTCATTCTCCACTTTTTGGTGTTCAATTTATATTTCCAACATAAGTAGCTCCTTATATCTATCAGAATACCTTCCAAAAGATGGCTTTAACTCCTCAAAAAAAGACAAACACTGATTTGTTCAATGACAAGCTACAACAAACATTTAAAAAATATACAATTATAGCAACAATAGAATCTCCTGGTAGACTCAAATTGTCTTCAAATAAAACTTCGCAAATTTACACAATTAAACCTAGCACAGTCCCTAAACTGAGACTGTTAGCAATCATCCAGGAGGTATCTTCCAACACCAAAGATGATTATTCTCTGTGAAGAATTCCGCCCTCACAAAGTTCTGGAAATTATCCAGCCAAAACCTATTCCAAAACCCAAAACCCACCTTTGAAAACAATGCTCCAACAATCTTTTATTCACTTCTCTCCGTAACTCCTCATGACTGCGTGAATTCTCTTCTTTTTCCATTTTCACCTTTAATTAATTTCTTTTTTGAGAATTCATTAAAAAGTAAATTAATACTTTTAATCTTTTTAAAGTTACTTTTGGACCAATAAATAATTAATTTTAAGTTGTCTTTTAATCTTAGCTTTTTAGACAACTTATAAATTAATTATTTAATTCACAATGCTGACTTACAAAAATTGGGGACATTACAATGCTGCATGGCAACTGTTTTCCTTTTCCTCTGGTAAATCTTACAAGTTTCTGGGTAAGGAAACTGCACTTGCATTTACAGCAGTAGAGGGAGGAGTTTATAGAAAGAACTTTATGGCGAGGACTCCTCCTTGGCGGTACCATATGCAAGAATCACAGCTGACTTTTCTCTACTGCTATGTTGTCCAGAGTATCAAATCATTCTAAAAGACAACAAAAATCACAACTCTGTCTAGTGCAGATGAAGAAGATTTAACCCTTTTAACACCATCCTGATGGCGGCTGTAGGTATTTGAATAGCCTGACAGGTTGTTGGTTGGGTGATATTGCTATAGGGGTGGTATGCATGGAAGTTGTTGAGTAAACAGGTTTAACTTCAAAGTTTTCCCACTATCCTATTCGTCAATGGTTAGATTGTTGTAATTCAGTTCTACCAATCACACTCGCCAAGTAATATCAATGCTAACTAGTCATATGGATCCATCAAAGCTCTGTGTTTATAGCATGTTGCCATCACTTGTAGCATCGAAAATGCAACTTTTTCTATGCCAATAATTGAAAGCATATAATGCTGAAATCAAATATTGGACAAACTGTTTCAATGGTTTCTATCAATATGGATAAGTATTTGATGTGGGCAGAGGGGGACAAGGGCAGCATCTTCCAAAAAGAGAGTGCTGGAGGAAGGGAGGTGGAGGATAAGAGACATGGGTAGGGGAGGACTATCATGTAGTACTGGTGAAAAAGTGAATGAGGAGAGTCATGTATGAAGGAGAATAAATACATTAAAAAGGGCAACCAAGAATGCTAAGGAAAGAAACATCTGTAGGTTAAGTGATTGGTGGGTAATATTATGTGAATTTGACCTATTGAGAGTATTAAGTACATTGACTTGGGTGGGCTTAGGAGTACGTGCAACATAGTATGTTGTTTGAGGCTGGAGGGGCTCTTTCAAGAGCTTAGACTTGAATGCAGGTTTTGCTTAGACAATTTTAGGCAATAGTTACTCATTAAAACATCTGATTAGGCTTTTGCTTGGGTCTTGAGACATAATATTTTTTTCCAAAAGGCCCGCCCCTTCATTTCTGCACCACATCTTGTAGCCTATGACGGTATCCTAAAAATTTCCTAAATACTGGATGCAGAGTGTAAGAATTCTTCCCATTTTCCACTCAAACTTATTTGATAGTTTTGCATCAGTGGAATTGTTTTGTGTGGTTTATTGGGCATTATTTATGATTCTTATAATGTGACAATTGGTGATGTTGGTTGTAACTTTGTTGCAAATAGTTAGACACCTTGAAGCAAAGGCCTATTGTTAGACATAGTTGTTTGTCAATGTACCTGTGCTTTGGTAGTATTTTATGATTTGCATTTCTCTTGGAATCTCAGATTACTCTACTTATTCCTAAAATTTCCAAGATGCCTTTCAAAGCTACGTAAAAGTTTAGTGGATATTATAATGATTGCAATAGTTCCCAATTTTCCTTGCCCTAAACCTTGAACTGATCAAGCTTGTAATGACATGGGATGTTCTACATGTCAAAAATGGTCATCTCTTCCATGCTTGATGACAAATCTTGTTTTTCTTTCTGCACTATGGATTGAATTTTATTGTATAGATTTGTCATTGAAGTGAACAAAGACCTTCGGTAATCTACTTTTGTCTTGAAAAAGATTTTCACTACAGCATCTTTCTCAGTAAATTCACATGTTTCCAAAATCAATTAATACCACCACTTTTTGCTTCTTCAAATAGCCTTCTGTTTTGAACATTGAGAAGTGTTGATCCCACATCTAATTTCCATACCATTTTCTATTATGACTTTGAAGTTGACAATGGGTAAGGGAAATAACTAAGATTGAATACCCTCTTTTGATCAATAAAGTTGAGTTCCTCAAAAATTAATTGATAGCATGAAATTTTGCTTCTTAAAATAGCATTCTATTTTCAATGTTGAGAAGTGTTGATCCCATGTGCGTGTATCGCAACAAATGTGCCATCAAGGAATTTGGTTGCTCTTGATATTGTCATGTCCCTTCCTAGCTAGGTCAGCCTCCAATGCCCAATTTAATAAGGTGTTTTTAAACACTACAATAAATATAAGATTTGAATAATTAATAAATATTTAAAAATTAAATAATAATATATATAAAATTAAATATAATAAAGTTAACAATTTCAATTTTCAAATTTTAGTGCCCGAATCAGGCCTTGTGACCTATTCCTCCATCAAGTATAAATGCAGATTTAGGGCGCCAACTGGAAGTATGCAAGAATATTTTCATGAACTACAACTTTGGTACTACTGTCACCTTTAGGATGAAAACCCTTGGTGCAGTCAGGAAATTGGAGTATCAACGAGCAGAAATCTCTGAGTTAGTGAGCTTCTGGAAAGCCATTAAAGCCAAAGGCTAATTGCCTACTAGATTAGTCAGTGTGCCAAGTTAAATTCATCATCCATAGTGAGGGCTAATTGAGCAGCAAACATAGGAAGATCTAGGAGAAAGCGTAGTAAATAGTAAGTGTATGTAAGCTATTCTCCCGTACCAGCCACACAATAGGGTTCAACAGATAATAATCAACAGTAAGGCACAAGCAATTAGGACACACTACTGACAATTTTGAACAGCTTCAAGCCTCAAGCAAATCTACAGGTGCAAGGGTGAATCTGGTCATATAACCAAACAAATCCCTAATGAATTCCCATCAACCAATCAAGCTCCAGGCATTAATAGACCCTATTGTATCAAATCTAAGTTGAACAATGATTCTATGGCCAGCTGCCAAGTGCAACATACATCAAACATGCATCGACTAGAGCAATTTATCACCCAATGAAGTTATTTCCTGTCGCACCAGGCACTGACCAAGGGAAAGTGAAGATTCCATGCCCAAATTTGAGTTAAAAGGTGGCTGACTAGGTCTTAGTTATCATTTCAACACTCAGGCAGCACATAGGTTATACAATCATGTAAGTTGTAGACTCCATTTCTAACAAGCATTGTGCAAAGTTCAAATAGTTACATCAATTGAAGGGAATTACTTATTGCAATCTTAGATTTGATTGATTTATAAGCGACTTCTATTTCCAATTTAAGTTGTAGCAATGTAGTGTCCATGACTTCCAAATCTTTACTATTGAATTAGAGTTGTATGTTGTTGATTTGTTTGAAAATCAGATAATAAACTTGTAAAGAAGACCATAATTAAGGAACTAAAACACACCATAGCCTAAGGCCCATTACTTTTGTATCAGAGCCGAGGTCTCGAGGTTGAGCCTTGCAGAGTGTGGTGGGCCTATGATGCTCCTAGCTGAACCTCGACAAACTTTCCTCCATTGTGCTTGCGGGCATGTACATGATCCAAATCATGGGGCCAATTGCCAAATGTCCACGAGGGGGCTGACCTGCATTAGCACTCTAGGGGGACGAAAACTTCACCCTTAATGCTAATGGGCACCATTCACCATCAGTTCGGGCTTTTGGCATAGTGGTCACTTAGCTACCTACGATGCCCCTAGCTGAACCCTGGCGGACATTCCACCATCATGTTGGAAAGCGTGTACTTGATCTAGATGGTGGGGCCACTTGCCACGTGTTGATAAAGGGGTTGGCTTGCATTGGCACTCTAGTGGGACAAAAACCTCACCCTTAACATCGATGGGCATCATTCACCATTAGTCTAGGCTTTTGGTCCAATGGTCACTTAGCTTGGTGTCAAAGCAAGTAGTGCTGCCAATTTGTTGGGTTAATTTTGTGTATGCAATTGAGTTAGAGAGACCAAAGGGCTTTAAAGAGAGAAATAAATATTAGAGGCAGCCACACAAGAGGATAGCAACAAAATTGGAGGTAGAGGTAAGAAGAAAATGGCTGATTAGGAGGATGACTTGAAGGCTTACCTTAGAAGAAAAGAATGACACAAATGCCCATACAAATGATGCAAAATCTAACTAACATAGTTTAACACGCTAGATCTGCACAAAACAATACAAGAGAAGGGAGTAATTCAAGTGAAAATGGGGTTGGAAATCACACTACTAATAGCAAAACCCTAATTGGATCAACACCCAAACCTTTCTAGCCTACCTTATTTCCTAGAGCGGAGTCACCACAAGGAGTGGAGGAGCCAAACCGAGCTGCAAATGACTTCAACACCTATCTAGATGAGTTTATGAGACTTGATCCATATTTCAAAAACTAGATCCCATTTGAACAATACGGTAATGCTAGGCCAAGGAGTGGGCCAAGGGGAGAAAGAAGACAACCTATGTAGCAATTCAATAGAGATCTATAGAAGAGGATAAGTAAATTGGCACTCCCTACTTTAAGAGGGTTCCAAAAAGATCACTACATAAGCTTGGGTTCAAAAATTGGATACACATCTCTAATTCAACTCTATGACAAAAGGTGAGGCTATCAAGTTCACCATTCTTCATTTGGAGGGTATAGCCCATGAGTGATGGCATTATGTATTGATCACACAAGGACATCACCACATTGTGACATATGCTAATTTTACACAGAAGCTCATAGATAGGTTTGATAGGAGAGATCTAGAGGTGTATTTCAAGGGTTTGACATGTTTGAGGAATCATGGTTCAATGGTGGATTATGTAGCAAAATTTCAAGGAATTTCAATTGTAGTGCTAGATGTGACAAATAGGAGGCTCACGTTCTTGTTTATTGAGGGATTATTAGAGTCACTCCAAGGGTTGGGGTGAGCTTTCAAGCCAACATCTTTGGAGGATGTTATCCAAAGGGCATTGAATTTGGAGGATTCCACAATCAAAGAGCAAATCCCACCCCAACAGTGCACCATCAAGGCAGCAGAGGAGACCATTCCACAAGAGTGTTCCACAACCTAAGAAATTACCTCTAGAACCTAGCAAGGTGGAAGAATCTAAAAATGAGCTTTGAAGGAAAAAAACTATGCTTCACTTATAGAGAGCAATGGGAACTAAGTCACAAGTGTTTGGGAAAAGGGCAAGCACATTATATAGAGGTAGTCTCCAATGAGGATTCAAAGGTAGGAGAGTCTAAACCCAAGGTTGTCACAGATGACGTTGAGCATGAGGATCAAGGAGGAGAGCATTCAGGTGGCACACTTGCAGCACTTTCAGAAGCACCTAGGCATCACCTCCTTCAAGTTAGAGGAGTCTTACAGGGATGAAGGGTAACAATTTTGTTTGATAGTGGGGCCACCCACAACTTCATTCATGAGGGATTGGTGGCTAAGATGGGCTTGAGGATTGAGGATTTTGTGGAATTTAATGTTACAGTGGCTGATGAATTTACTATTCCATGCAACCAAAGAATTCAACATGTTGAGTTGACCCTAGAAGGGCAGAAGATGCGAGATGACTTTTGTGGTTGGCATTATTGAGACGGATTTGGTTTTGGGAGTACAATGGTTGTATTCATTTGGTGAGTACTCACAAAATTATAAGACTTTGGAGTTGAAATTCAAATCTGATGGAAAGGAGGTAGTTCTTCGAGGCCTATCTAATAGGGTTCCCAAGATTGTTTCAACTTAAAGGATGGAGGGCTTTTCATAGAGGCCAAGTTGCATGGGTGTAGAGTGTTTGATTAAAGATACATGTTCATCCAAGGATGGGAGGTTTTATCATGTTGCATCCAATCCATTTTGGATAAACATAGCAAGGTGTTCAGTGAAATTCCTTTAGCTTTACCATTGAATAGGGGGGCTTTCAACATATGACCAGGCTAGAGGAAGGAGAAAAACTAGTTATCACTTCACCTTATTGTCATACTAGAAGACGAGGAGATTGAGAAGACGATTAAGAAGTTATTGGACATGGGACACATATGGCCTAGGTCTAGCCCATTTGCTTCTTTTGTTATGTTGATCAAGAAAAATGATGGTACTATGAGGATGTTCATTGAGTATACAGCCCTCAACAAAAAGACCATCAAGAATCACTACCCCATACCCAAGATTGGTGAGTTGAAAGATGAGCTTCATGGTGTAGTGTACTTCTCCAAGATTGATCTACGCTCAAAATATCATCAAACAGCAGTCAACGATGAGGATGTGCACAAAACAACTTGCAAGTGTCATTATGAGTTCTTGGTCATGCCATTTGGGTTGACTAACGCACTTGCCACATTTCAGTCATACATGAATCAAGCATTTATTTTACAATTGAAGAGGTTTGAGAAAGTTTTCTCAAATGAAATCTTGATTGACAACAAGACATGGAAAGGCCACTTGAGGCACAAAGATGAGTTGCTTGGCATACTAGGGCAACATTCATTCTACGCCAAAGCATCTAAATGTGAGTTTGTCTTGACTAAGATATTGTATTTGGAGCATAAGATTAGTGCCCAAGGGGTTAGCGTGGATGAGGAGAAGATCAACGCAATAAGGGATTGGCCTTGACCCATGATTTTGTCACAATTGAGAGGATTTGTGGGACTTTGTAGCTACTACAACAAGTTTGTCAAAATATTTTCACAACTAGCAACCACATTGACAAATTTGATGAAGACAGGGGCTTTCTCTAGGAGCATTTCAGCATAGAGAACTTTTGACAAGTTCAAGGAGTTAATGAGTTGATGTCTTGTTTTGGCTTTCTAGATTTTTCACTTCCTTTTATTTTAGAGAGTGATGCTTCAAGGGAAGGGATTTGTTGGTGTACGTTTTATCATCCATCGAACACATAGAATAAAATGTCCAAAGACACTCTATCCTCTCTTGAAAAACCATCGCGTATGCTAAGATTGCGAGAAGATCATATGGCGATTCCAAGGTTTCTTTTGTCAAGTCTTGACGTGTGGATAAGCTCAATGGGCGTTGTGATATGCTGGTAATACACAAAGGGACTTACGCTAGGCAATTTCTTCACAAGTTTGGGACTTAGACGGATTTAACATTAAATGCTTCTTCTATTGGGACCTTCAGTTTGGGATTTCAAAAAAAAAAAGTGCAAAAAAGGATAAGGGTTTAGAGGATCTAATCTATTCCTAGGAATTCAAGAGATGGTAAAGATTAGGGGAAACTGGTAACCACGCTTTACTTCGCCTCCCTGGGACAACTACACAAAGTGGGTCAATCTTCAAAGGGTGTGATTATAATTTTCATGTCTAGAACAATACTTCTCCAGATTGAAGTTAAGCATCCACAATCATAAGCTCAGAATAACTTTACACATTGAATGAAAATCATCCATCCAAAGAAAGTATGAGCAATGTTTCACCATAAATCTATACTATCAAATCTTGGAGCTGGGGCGGACTTCTCATTGCCTTGGACAAGCATCATTCAAGCCAAGGGCGGACTTGATAGTAGTTTGGACATAGCTTTCCTTTCCCAAGCGGACTTTGCATCATTTTGGACATTTTCCTTGGGGCGGACTTTGAGGTTGGCTAGACAAGTCTCATCTCCTTTGGGCAGACTTGGAAGCCTCTTTGCTATCTTGCCTTTGTGCTTGGGCGGAGTTCCTAAGATGTTTGGCATCCTTCCTTTGACACTTTATTCTCCAAGGGACCAATACTTAGCCAATTTCACAAGTTTTCCTTTCCTAAGCGTCCATACTTAGCCAAATTTTAAGTTTTTCTTCCCCCGCTTGGCTGGGCAAACTTTAGCTTTGTCCTGCCATTCACTCTTCAAGCATGGGCGGACTTCATCATTTCCTTGCCAAAGTAGAGCGGACTGCATAGCTTTCCTTCCACTTGATGGCGGACTTCATGGTCTTCTTTCCATGCTGTTTGGCGGACTTTGGAGCATCTTTGCCATAGGTTGGTGAACTTCACAACTTTATGCCGACTCCCTCTCTTTCCATGGCAGACTTCCTAGACTTCATTCCACATCCAAGGTGGACTCCATGAATGTCTTTCCATGTTGCTTTGGCATGGCATACTTTGTTGTGCCTCTGCTATCTTCATCTCTTCAAACTTATGCCATGTTGAATCTCTACCCTTGCTTTTCCATGATTTTTCATTGCCTTTTCCAGATTTTTGCTTGCTTTTTCAAATTTTTGCTTGATTTTTCATTCTTCTTCAAATTTTTCATTCTAAACGTGGAAATGTTGACTCCATTATTTGTGGGACCCTGGCACTTTCTAAAAATAGAAACTTACTAAAAATAGAAAAACTTTCCCCTAAAAAATAGGAAATTTGGATTGGTCCAAAAGTGCCAAAAATAGAAAAAGCAAAAAAAGCAAAAATCCCTAAAAAATAGGAAGTGTCAGAATTGACCCAAAGCACAGGCGACCTTGTCCTCCGGACCTTCTGAGCACTTGGGTGATGTCTATGCACAATTTTAGGCTTGAATTCTCTACTGGGCTCGGATGATAACTCAAAACTCTAACTCTTCATTGTAAAAGAAAAATGGTGATAAGCAGTTGCGATGCCCAGGCAAAAAGCGAAGACAAGGGGTCCCCATTTGCAATGGGACGATGTGTGAAAAGGTCACAATAGGATTGAAGTAGTTTTAACGCAAAATAGACACCCCATACCATTTGATAGTTGAAAGCTCAAGGAGTTAGAGAGGAGCCTTCTCTATCTATGATAAGGAGATGCTAGCCATCATGCATGCTCTAGCTAAGTTCAAGCAATATTTGGTTTGTGGGTAGTTTGTGGTGAAAGCAAATCACAACAATTTGAAGCTAAGTTATTGGTTCGGATATGGGTACGACAATATGACAATTTTTTTTCTATCTATATATATATGTATGTATGTATGTATGTATGTATACACATATAACATATATACATACATAAATACATACATATACATATATACATACACATACATACATAAATACATACACATGCATATACATTTAACAACAAACCATACCCAATGTCTCCAAAAAGTTGGCATTTCTTGTTATTGCACCAATTACCTACTTGTTTCTTGTTAACTTACATTAAAAATGTTTTAAAAGTTTACTTTTTCTTTTTTGCTTTTTTTAGGGAACCCTTAGGCCCCCTTGGGTTCAACTAGGTTTGGCCCTTCCCCCATGGTCCTTCCTAGGGTGCTCAGAAAGGACCCTAGGAGAACCCAAGGAAGGACCAACAAAGAACTAAGGCTAGAAGCATACCCACATGGTTACAAGGGAAAAATCGAAGAACCCAGTAACAGAGGTTTGAAGTTAATCTTCAATCAAAAGGATTGAACGATAGACAACAAAAGTCATTAAGCTACAAGCCTATGATTTTGACATTAAGTATGTTAAGGGAAAGAATAATGTGGTATTCAATGCGCTTTATAGGAAGCCTTATTTGTGTTCTATGACTAATATAATTGTTGATCAGAAGGCTTCTACAATAACTAAATATGCCAATAACAGATTTTCTATTGACATTTTGGATGGAAAACTACAAGATGACAAGTACAAGTAAGTTGATGAGCTCGTTCTTTATAAAGATCATGTGTATCTTGTCCTAGAATCAGAGTTAAAAGAGAAGATTTTGAAGGCATGTCATGACACGCCACTTGCTAGTCATCTAGGGAATTACAAGACATACAAGCAAGGAAATGAGTGTTTTTCATGGAAGGGGCTTGCTCAAGAGTGATGTTTTGAGGCAGGTTAGGGAGTGTTTGATTTGTCAACAAAACAAAATAGAGCATGTATTTCAAGTTGGTTTGTTGCAGCCCTTACCCATTCCAAATCAGAAATGGGAGAGCATCTCCATGGATTTCATCTCAGGACTCCCAAAAGTGCAAGGTAAGGATTGCATCTTTGTTGTTGTAGATAGATTTGCTAAGGATGCTCATTTGCATGATATATCTTCAAAGTACAAGGCTCCACAGGTGGCTGATTTATTCTTTAGAGAGATAGTTAGACTACATGGGCTGCCAAGAAACATTGTGAGTGACAGGGTGTAATGTCCCCGTTTTCAGCACTTCACTTTTCAGTGATTGGTAGCCTATTCCCAGTGTGCTGTCGGCTAGTTAGTGGCAGAATTAGGGTTTCCGGCTGCTTGGTGGGTTCTCTTGATGATTCAAGGTTTTTCTTGTTGGAGTTTGGTTGTTTGGATTCAGGATTCCTTCTGGGTTTTCAGAGAGCTTCGCAGAGGTATGCCTTGCAACTGTGTCGGGCAACCTTTCCGGACTTACTATTTTTAGTAAGTTACGACGGCTACATCCTGAAGTTTGGGATTTTGGATTGCGGATTCTTTCTGGGTTTTCAGAAAGCTTCGCATTGGTATCGCATACACTTTGATCCGAGCAACTTTCTGGAATTTACTATTTTTAGTAAATTCTATTTCTGGCAGTGGTCCTGTTGGTTTCGGCACGGATGGCTCTCATATTCGGTCAGCTCAGTTGGTTTGATCAATTTTGGCCTTGGGACGCATTTTGGAGAGATAAGTTCATTTTATTTAAATAATGTTATGTTAATGTTATATTTTAATGTTGACTCCCCCCTTGGCCTAGCTACATCACTCAAGTTGTTCTTAAAAGGTGTTCTTCAAGGGTGGGCGCTTCACTGAAGGAAATTTATTATTATTCAAAGGTCTATTTCATGCTTGAGTTGGACGCCTTCTTTGAGGAGGGAATTAATTTAAAATTAAAGTCAAATATTGCTTGGAAAATGGGACACCATCTTTGGAGGGAAAGGAGTTATTTCAAATTTGAAATGTTAGGGTTTCTAGAAGCTTCTGGAGAGTCTTCACAAAGTTATAAAAGGAGGTCTTGGGTCCTCATTTGGATTATCTTATGTCTTGAATATTGTTATGCTGCCGAAATGGTGTTGGACTGCTTCGACGAATGAAAGCCTCCTAGCCTTGGCTCAACTTCATGCTTGAGAGATTGTAATGTCCCCTTTATGATGGAAACACTTAAACCCGAATCTTGCATACAAAGTATTTCTCATAGAGATATTAGAACGTTTAGAGATCAATAAATTAGACATTAAACATCCCTATTACTCATTATGAATGATTCTTCTACAATATATTTTCCACGTACATTAGATACTACATCTCTCAAGATTTATAGATGAAATTTGGTTACACCATTTATCATTGTAGCGAACGAATAGAGCCATTATTACCTATAAGGCTCGATAATTGCTGCAAGCATCATTATTGGTTAGTCGTATATATCTATATATATATATATGTATGTAGGTGCCCACCCCTTATGATGTTTCCATGAATCTAATATATATATATGTGTATATATATATATACATCTGAATATACATTTATCAATTGTTAACCATATCCTTCTAACTTCCAATATACTTATCCATCCTAATAGATATTCAATTATATTCATACATGATAAGGTGCTAAAATACGTTGCGGGTGACCTATTTGTCAGTCGTCACAATGCATATATATATATACTTGTCATCTACATTTAGCCATCACAACATATTTATATTTAGATGTATTCGTAAGTGAATCCCAACCTTCCTAAATATATATTAAATATATTTATAGCATTAATTAAGATGTAAATAAGTATTATTCTGAAATATTCCAAGCCAAATTTTTTCGTTTTTCAAATAATAGATTACAACATTACAAGCAAGTACCCGTTAAGGTTAGAAGATAAACCCTAACGTACGGAAACAACTCTAACCAGTATGGCGCCGATGATGGCGAGCATTGGTCAGAGGGTCTTCTACTCTAAATGCTTGAAAGGGAACTCAACGTCAAGTATGTGCTACCCAATCCAATGCGGAGTGAGGGCCGACCATATGACAGAGTGAATACAGAAAGCAAAGCTTGAAAGGAACTACTGAAAGTTGAAACACTCAACACCCAGAATGTGCTTGCTGACCCAGAGTGGGTAAGTAGTGACCATAGGGCGGAGATGGGTTACATACAATATCAAATGCTGAAAGAAAGAACACTACAATCTGATAAGCAAGAATTTAAAGGCTGTCAGTACTACTGCCAGCATACAATTTGAAAGATGATAACTTGCTATCAATTACAAATCAGCATATGTGAAGTTTGCAATAATATTAATAAGTTCCTTTGCTGAGAAATGAAACTGAAAATGAAGATATTAATTAACAGATCCAACCTTGTTTCAAGCTTGACCATCCACGATGAAGTATCCGCAAAGACTTTAAGATCCTTTCACACCCGTCCAAGAACAAGATGCAGATTTCTACAATCTGTGTGACAGACCTGTATTTTCATCATAGAACCAGCACATAGATATTTCTTGGAAAACTCGAATCTCCCTTAAAACTCCATCAATCAACCTAATACTGAATGCAAAGCACAAGTAGGAGGGAGGCGCTCAGACTAGGAACAAGAAACAGGGCTAAAAGGCCAGCTTTATTTAATGGCACGAATTCCAAGAGACTGCAGATAGTACGGCCCAGTACAGGGGCGATTTTCATTTACAAAATCAGACACTGCTCCAAAAATCCTACAACCTTGCACATTGAGGCGCCTAGCCTAGACCAATGAATTTATGCAATACCCATAATCTATATTTTTGTATTTTTGGATTTATGAATAAAAACAACGAATCTGCTAAAGCTAAAATGCTAAAACCAGAAATCTCTAATATGCCAAATCTGATCCTAAATGGATGAATGCTGATTACAATGCACGAACTCCAAGTACTCACAACTAGACTAATTCACCACTAGATGTTGTCTTGCAAACACGAAGCGATGCCCAAGCTAGGAGGCCTTCATTCCTCGAAGTAGTTCCAGAGCCAATCTGGCAGCATAACAGTATAGTAGACAAAAGATGGAGAAATGATGCACAAGATTCCTTTTTATAAGTTTCGTTTGACTTCACGAAACCCTAAAATCCAACTCAATGTTCAAACCCTAGCTCTTTCTTCAATATGGCGTCCTTTTCCCTTTTAGCTCAATATTCATATTTTAATTAAATCATCACCTTGATAAATGCGCCCCAAATTAACTTGCTTTGACTAAGGAGAATTCATCAAATATTAAATATGTCCTTAATGATGGCGCCACCCTTTGAGTGCACCTTTTAAAATAACATTAAGTCATTCGACTAGGCCAAGGTGATAAAATAACATTTAAATTATAATGTTATTTTTAAGTGAAATGAGCTCAACTTCCCAAAACTGCATTCTGAAGCCCGAAACTGAATACGCCACTTGAGTCAACTGAAGGGGAAGGTCAATTGCCTGAGACCATCCTATTTACTGCCAAAAATAGAATTTACTAAAAATAGTAAATTCCCGAAAATGCTCTGAATGCCGAGATGAACATACCCCTGCGAAGCTCTCTGAAAACCCAGAAAGAATCCGCCATTGAATCCATCATCTTTGAGCAATGACCTCCTCAAAAATAGGAAACCCTAATTTAATTTCCGACTAGCCTTCGGGTTCCCAAAGAAAGGCCAACGGTCACCAGAAATGTCAGTTTTGAGAAGGGGACATTACATATTCTTCCCTTTAATACACACAAGCGAGTATAAACATCATTTAAATATATATTACAATACTTACCTCTTTGTGTCTGATTGGATCCCAAAGACCACTCTTCCCTTCATAATATATTTAGTTCCTCTTATTTCCACTGGTACTTACTCTCACCACTCGGGTTGAATATAATCACGGCTGCGCTAACTATTTCTCCTATTATTTGTATCTCTCTTCATTCCCAATAATTCTCCTTCAAGTCATTTCTTCGATTTAATTATTATGAAGCTTTTACGGCAACCAAACAATACTGATATGGCATCACCAATGATGTTTCCAATAATTATCTATTCTCGGCAAACATCTATTTTTCACCAGCGATCAAATGTTTCTTGCCAGGAGCACTTTGTTCTTCTTGTATATGTGTGTAATATTTTCGTCCATGACTACTTATTGCATATATACCTCCCCTAAGCGTATCCCCTAGGATATGTAAATCTCCTTAAGCTCTTGGTTTCACAGCGGTTGGTGAACAATATGCCCGGTAACACATATCAGATATGAGGTAATCCCACACTTGCCGAAGTATTCCTTTTACTCGTCCATGCTTTTCGGGGTATCTTGTAACTTCGATATTTCCTAATTGTAAATTACTGTTGCCCACATTTTATTGCCATGTATTTGCTCAAGGGTACCAATAATCTTACTCCATCAATGTCTTATAACAATTTCGCCACCAGTTTATTAAGATAAGTATGATCTCAAGGAGATGGCGATGTCCTCTGTGATACATATTTAGCCCTTATTGGAATTCGGGTGGCCCTCCATCGTGAAAGCTCAGAAAGGCTTAATTTTCTCTTATTTGACTTCATACAATCGCTGTTTGACTTATGCTCTGATAATGACGATTATTTTTCCATACCCTTTGGAGAGTTTGCTTCCATTTATTTATATCCTCCCAAGAATTATGTGCCGGTACCAAAAGAAAAGCCACGACTCTTCTTTAGTGAGCGCTCCTCTATTAAGAGTTGTTTTGTTATAATTCATATTATATTCCACTTATAATATTTGCATATTATATTTTGAATTATATTTTTGTGTATTGATATATTTTAGACTTATTATGATCAAATTATAATATTATTGATTATAATTATATTTAAATCATAATTACTATTTTATGCCTATATTTTATTTTAATTTCATATACTTAATATTTATTATTTCATAATAATATTTATGACGTCAATTATATTTATGTAAATGATTAACTAATTTAATTATGCTTCTTCCCTATCTAAGTGTCACAATTTCGGGGATATGACAGAGATAGCACCTAGTATAGAAGTTTGCTTATGTTGAGTGGATTTGTAGTGAGATTTTGCATTGTAGAAGTTGTTTTGCATTTGTAGTTTAGTTTCTTGCATTTTAATCATAATCTGGAGTTGCTGATTTTGTATTGCAGATTGAAGTTTATACTCATAAGTCTTTGGGCGAATTTATTTTGGTTCTGGGTAGTTTACCCATGCATTTGCTAGCCTTGGGCGCCCCTCTATGCCAAGTTGCAGATTTTTTAGAGGTGTCTTGGATTTTATCTTGTTGGTAGAACATTTCTTGAGGCTGTACCATTCTGTTTTGCCTGGCAAGTGTTTAGAAAAAAAAATACTTCAATTTGTCAGCTGTTTCTTTGTCTAGTCTTCATTGTCATCATCCTAGCATTTGTTTGCATCAAGTCTCATGTCATTCTGGCAAGTATTGAGTGAGTTGTGAGCATTTTAGTGGATTCTAGGGTTGTTGGTTATGCATATTAAGTTGTTGTTCTGTCATATCAGCTTGTGTAAAGTCTATCATTTGAGTTGGGTTTGGGTTGAAAGTCATTGTGATCATTGAGGAGACATTATTCTGTATTGCAGCTCTGTTAGACTTCTTATTCTATGTTATTGGCAGGCACTCTCTAATTTATTGTAAGCCGAACAGTAGTACTGTCAGCAATCTTACTTCTGCTTCCTTTGCTTCATTGTAATACCCACTGAATAAGTGGAAGAGGCTGGCTTGCCGCCTATTTACATTTTGAATTAGCATTGTAATTACTTAGCATCTCCGTCATATGGTAGCTCCAATTCCATCTTGGGTTGGGAGGCACATTCTTGACGTTGAGTTACTTCAGCATAGTAGTTGGTAGGGATCCTCTGACCATATGTTCGTCCACCTTGGGCACATTCTTGGTTAGAGTTACTCTTTCAACATTGCATTGAGATCCTCTGACCATATGCTCGCCGTCATTTGGCGCATCCTTGGTTAGAGTTGAATTCTACATCGCTTTGGTTTTAAGTGCTAACCCTAACAGGTGCATGTTGTTGTAATTGCATTCAAAAAATGGAAAAAAATTGGTTTGGAATATTTCACAGGGACAATAGATATATCAGCTTGTTTCAGCAAAAAATCTTTCAATTGACAAGCACGGGACCCCAAGCACTAGTTGTCACCCTCAAACTGATGGGAAGAAAAAATTGTGAACAAATGGATAGAAGGATATTTGAGGAACTATGTTACAGGTCAACAAATAGCTTGGCTTAAGTGGCTTCACCTTGGGGATTATTGCTATAGTTCTACTCATCACATGTCTAAAGGTATGACTTCTTTCAAGGCACTCTATGGTTATGATGCTATTTCATTCATGGATTTGATTCTTTTGAATAGTAGAGTTCCTAGGGCTAGAGATTCGGTTCAACAAAGCTTAAATATTGTGAAAGCACTCAAAGATAACCTATATAAGTCCCAAAACCAGAAAAAGATGTATGCTAATCGCCATCAATTAGAGAGAGTTTTTAAGATGGGAGACAAGCTTTTCTTGAGGGTATAGCCCTATAGACAATCTTTTCTCAAGGGAAGTGGTGCAGAGAAACTTAAGCTGCGTTTTTATGAACCTTATAAGATCATAAGGAGAATAGGTGAGGTTGCATATGAGTTGGAACTTTCAAAAAAACAAGATTCACAATATTTTTCATGTCTCTTGTTTCAAGAAGGCCCTTGGACAGCAAGTCACACCTTCATTAGAGCTTCCACCACTTGACAATGAAGGGAAATTGATTTTGGAGCCCGAAGCTATCATTGACATTAAAGAAAGAAGCTAAGAAAAAACTATGTAGCCGGTTCGCAGGGTTCTGGCCCGGGTCCTGGTCCGGGTTCGCCCTGGGTCCGGGTCCTGGTCCGGTCCTTCTGCTGGTTCGGCCAGGGTCCTTGCATTTGGGCCTTGGTTCGCCAGTGAAGAACCCGGGCGAATCGGAGCAGAACCCGGGCAAACCCAAGGCGAACCCAAGCAGAACCCGGGCGTCTGGGCGGCAAAAAGTGATTTTTTTTTGTTTTTTTTAATGTTTACTTCACTTTGACTTTGACCCACGCCCATGGGAACCCTAAAAGTGACCTCTAAAACATGTTAAACACCTAACCTGCCTCATTTTCATTCATTTGTTTTGCAAACAAGCATTTTCATTCCACATCATATCACAATCTGTAGCATTAATAATTATGATCTTGCTATGCAGTTTCTAATTGTCGATTTCAACGAACTCCAACCTTCGATTACAAATTGTAGATGCATGGGGACTTCTCTTTCAGAAAGGAAACACATACCTATGTAATCAATATTTATGATGTGGGTACAGTTCAAATAATTAAAATATTGTATTCAAATCCCTTCAGAGACGGGGATAATGTTCCCCATTATAACCTCAAATTTTCAAATATATTAAAAAAAATTCCAATCCATTCAGATACGGGGATAAGGTTCTCCATTATAACATCAAAATTTTAAATAAACAAAGAAAACACAGATCTCAAATTTTAATAACCATTTAAGTATAAAATAGTCAAATCAACTAGTCTCTAAATTTTGATTGTTTATTTTTTAATTGATATTTAAGATCACATTTTATCATCCATTATAAAAAAAATAAAATCATAATCCTAGATAAGAAAACAATATGTATTGCAATACAAACTCAAATTACCAGTAAACATTACAATGCAAAGATCCTACAATTTGATTTTTTCCAACCATTAAACTTACATAGAGAGAATTTACAATATTATCCTCAAATAACCACAGAAAACATCACTGTGCTGCATTACAAAAGAGAGTGAAATAAAATTATAAAAGCAATATACATAAGAAAGAGCAACTAAACAGCAAACCCTATAGCAGCAAAATATAAGTGTATATAGCATTCTCTGAGAAGAATGCACAACTGAATCGCAAACAAAGTTTAAGTCTTAAAACCAATAGCTCCACTTCAAGTATAGTATCAGCTAATTTCTTAATAGGAGCAATGCAAGATCTGATAATAATGGCCCTAGTTTATATCTCCAAAGACAGTGAAGATAGGGGCGGCTTGTCAGTCTTGTGGGCTCAGCCTACTTCATCTAATGTCAATGTTGACATTGATATGGATGATCTAGAGAATCCATATGATGATTAAAACTTTGAAAGTGTTGTAATATTGAACTTGAAGTTTGAACAATGAATATTTATCATGCATGTTTTAAATGACATTCAAGTTTATGGTGGTTTTGTTGTTTATATGATGTTATCAGTTATGTGATATTCTAATCCTAATTCTGAATTCATGCTTCTAGGCTGCATATATATATATATATATATATACATATTTTGTAATTTGTACTAACGAACCCAAGGCGAACCGAACCCACCCCCCAAAAAATATTGCCGAACCGGCGAACCGAACCCGCGAACCCGAACCCGAACCCGAACCCGAACCGGCTACTTAGAGAAAAAAGGCCATTCTAGAGTATTTGGTGAAATGGATGAATCTTCCACTTGAAGACACTACGTGGGAAGGAGTGGAGATTTTTGAGCATCTGAGTTTGAAAATGCTTGAATGCAAGCAATTTGGGAAAGGGAGAACTGTCATGTCCCTTACTAGCTAGGTCGGCCTCCAATGTCAAATTTACTAAAAAGGTGTTTTTATGCACCACAATAAATATAAGATTATATTAAATAATAAATATTTAAAAATAAAATATAAATAAATTATAATAATAAATATAAAATAAAATAAAGTAAAAATTTTCAAATTTCAAATTTTAGCGCCCAAATTGGGGCCTTGTGACCTATTCCTCCATCAAGTATAAAAGTAGATTCAGGGTGCCAACTAGAGGTATGCAAGAATGTTCTTATGAACTACAACTTTGGCTACTATTGTCACCTTCATGATGAGAACCCTGTTGATGTATTGAGGGAATTGGAGTACCAATGAGCAGAAATCTCTGAGGTAGGCAAGCTTGTGGACAGCCATTTTGGCTGAAGGCCATTATATCACCCATTAGATCAGGCAGCCAGTGCCCCAGGTTACGGTGAGGGCTAACCAAGCAGCAAACATAGGAAGATCCAGGAGAAAGCATAGTAAATAGGAAGTGTCTGTAAGTTATTCACCCATATCAGCCACACCATAGGGTTCAACGAACAATAATCAATAGGAAGGTTCAAGCAATTAGGATACACTAGTTATGGCCTTAGACAGTTTCAAGCCTCAGCCAGGCCTCAAAGCACAAGGCCAAATCTGATCATATCAACAAACAAATACCTGATGAATTCCCACAAACTAGTAAAGTTCCGGACATTAATAGACCCTGATATACCAGATCTGAGTTGAATAGTATCTTTGTGGCCAGTTGCCAGGTGCAACATACATCAACTGGAGCAATTTATCACCCAGTGAAGTGATTTCCTGCAGCACCAGGTGCTGACCAAGGAAAGTGAAGATACCACACCTACATCTGAGTTAAAAGGTGGCTGACTAGGTCTCAATTATCATTTCAACACTCAGGTAGTGCATTGGGTTTACAATCATGTAAGCAATAGACTCCATTTCTAACAAGCATTGTGCAAGGAACAGACAATTACATCAGTTGAAGGGAATTATCACAATCAGATCATTGTAATCTCAGATTTGATTGATATATAAGAGACTTCTATTTCCAATTGAAGTTGCAGTAGTGTAATGTCCATGATTTCCAAATCTTTACTATTGAATTAGAGCTGTACGTTGTTGATTTTCTGCTAATTGTTGTATAGTCTTTTAAATTCTGTTTGTGAAGAAAATCAAAAAATAAACAACTTGTATAGCAGACCATAATCAGGAAACTGAAACACACCACAGCCTGAGGCCCATTACAGGTATCAAACTGTTTCCTCTATTTCAATCTTGGTGTCTTCCATTACTTCATTTCCTATAAGCATCAAATGCTCTTCTAGGCATTTATGTTCAGGACCACGCCTTTCATTACAAATTTGAAATTTACAGTGTTAGGATGATCTTCTCTATTTGTTAATGAGACATGACTTGGGTTATACCCTGGGAACTTAGTGTTAAGGAGCTCATGAACCTTCCTCCCAATCATGACCTTCATACTGATGCCAAAGTTGGCCGTTCTTCATTGCCTAATTTAATGCCATTCATGTAGCTCCTCAAAAAGTAGCGGGTCTATGGACTACCAATCGATGCTGTATATCCCCCACTAAAACCTCCAATATAAAGGACCAAACTCTTCTTTGGATCCAAATTCTAAGTTTGAGTGGGCAATTTAGGTTATGAATTATATTCACATAGAAACCTTATTTTCTCTGACTTGAAGTTGCAAAAATAAGTCCACAGTCCATCTGCTCTCATGGTTAAGTGTAATTACTTCCTAAGCTCTTCCCAAGTAAGTGGTATTGACCTTTTACTCCAGATCCTTTTGTACCGTTCATGGGGTTTTAATTCCAAAAAGTAGCAATTCCACCTTCAAATATGCATTGTTGATATTGAAATATCTTTTCATGACAATAAGCATGTCCTTGGAGCCTTGGAGGCATTATGCCATACTTCAAGAAGAGGAGAGAAAAAGTAAATGATTACCTCATCATTCATTCTAAAGTTGTAACTCATCCAACCTTCACAGAAAGTAAATACTGAACAAAATAAGTAGTAACTCATGAGTTTATTTTTGTATTAAGAGTACAATAAAACGAGACATTCTTCCATGAGTGAACTCATAATCCAAACAAACCTTCACTTTATCTGGGCGAAGCATCACTCCTTGAAGTGGTGGGCAACTGAAATAACGTTTTCCTTTCACCCTACAAAAGAGAAGGTAACAAATCTGTCTTCAATAACTTGGTCAAAAAAGGCAGATAAAATATTATAATTGACAAAGTACTACAAATATCTCATTATAGTGTCCAGCAATACATCTATTGCCTAGGGCGAAAAACTTAGATTATGCTGAAAATTGACAAAATGTCATACATGTGTATTTGCTTTACAGAGGGAGTTTTAGAAGGCCAACATTGTACTGTTTGAACCATTTTGAAGACAGAATAAATCTACTTCATTGATATTTTGTTTTGGTGAAATGAGAAAAGTAGTCCTTGCTCCCGATGTTATAGCTTAAGCATTTAGCTTGGCATAAAACAAATAAAGAAGAGTAAAATCAAGTTGGAAAGGAAATTTATTGACAGCATATAGACCCTAGAAAAAAAATCATCAAAACATAGCCCATAGGTATAGAAGTTAATATGTTAGCAGTTTGAGTTTGTTACCAACAATATAATATGCCAACCAAATTTTTTCTTGATTTTAATATCAATTACAATGCAACGCGCACCCGCTAAGGTTAGCTCCAAAACCAAAACGATGCGGAATAGTAACTCTAACCAAGAATGCGACCTAAAACCATTGAAGGAAGAGGGGCGGGCATATGGTTAGAGGATCCCTAGGATCTAAATAACTCAATAACTGAAATTGATTACAACTAGAAATAGAGGATAAAACTCAATGCCAAGAATGTGCACACAAGATCCCTTTGAAGGCGAGGTGCTAACATATGGCGGAGTACTTATTACAAAACTAAAATTAACTTAGGCGGATAACCAGCCATGGAAGTTTTTCAAACTAACTAATTCATCTGTTGCGGCGGGCATCCACTCAAGAGTGGGGATTCACCACTTGACAGTGGGTACAAGAAAGATTAAACATTCATTCTCCACACTGACGGTAAACCATCCAGGGGTGCTTAATGTGAAATTAAAGAAATAATTGTAGCAATAAAGGACTGGAATAGTACTACTGTTTACAGTCTTACAATATGAGAAAGAGCTGCAAATTACATGAGAATTACAATAGCTTCAAAGCACATAAGTTTTTGATGATCTCACACAATTAATTATCTCTAAAAATGTTGAACAAGACTCAAAATCTGAACTTCTAGAAGTCTGATAATAATAATCAGCAAACTGAAAATGAATAACCAGCAACTGTGAATTCAATGAAATGATCATAGCTTCTTCATTTTAACTCCAAATTGGTTGAAACTGAATGCAATAGCTTCCTAGGAGATTGGCGCCTCAATTTCAATGAAATTCCAGCATCAAAAACTCCTCCAACATTTAGCACGAATTCCAAGGCCCCAAGAGAATGGTACAGCCCTCTTTAAGAGCGATTTTCTTGTATAAAATCAGCAACTTCACATTAAAATCTGAGATTGCAGCCAATGGGTCGCCTAGGGCAATAAGATGGAAAGGTGAAATGCCAACAAACAAATAAAATTTATTCTAGGAGCTATAAACAAATATCTCATTCAGCTGTAAGTAAACCAGCAACTTGAAAATGACCAAAAACTCCAAAAATTCTCCAACAAATGAGCTCAATCTGCTAGTTTGGATGAGAAGCAGCAAAATAGCCAACTAGGTGTTATCTCTCAAACACAAAATTGGACAAAAGGCTAAGAGGTAAGCATTCCTCGAAGCTAAAATCACAATGTCATTTTGATAGCATAACAATAGCATAAGTTCATGAATGCCAAATGTTGGAGCAAAGCTTCATTTTTAAAGGAAAGAAGATGACTCTTCAATTTCCCATCAAGGTATGCCAAAAGCCACATTTGCAACTTTTCAAAATTTCAAAAAGTAATAAATCTCCTCCAAGGTGGCGTCCAAACCTCAAGGCATTCAAACTTTTTTAATAAAATAATAAAAACTCCTTCATGAAGGTGTCGCCCTTCATGGCCCTCTTTTAAACACAACTTTAAGTTTTCACTAGGCCAAGGGGTCAACTAAAAAATATAACATTATGGCCTTGAAGTGAATTATTTCACCAACAACTGCTTTTAAAAGCCAAAACTTAAACTCAAGCAACTGCTCTAGCAGAAAATGAAGAACTGTAGAACTGACAACTGCTCACTGCCAAAAATAGTATTTACTATAAATAGTAAACACCTAGAAATGCCCCAAAACCTCCAAGCAAGGAAACCCTAAATTTACCTCAACAAGCCTACGGGCCTCCAAAATAGGCTAATGAGCAACTGAGCTGATCATTGATGAAAAGGGGGCATTACAAACAACATATAATGCCTCCAAGTTATTAGGAAGTGAAGTCTGATGTTCTGAGTTACACTTCTGGACTTATCATTAGGAAGTGAAGTCTATAGTTGGACATGAGAGAATCATATAAATTTTAATATTTTGTTATTGATTAGGCTAGTATTTCCTTTCATAATCTACCTAGTGTCTTTCTTGTGAAAAGATGAGCGTTTTATTTTTTATCTAGTTGGAAGAGAGTATTAAACACACCTACAATGTAAGTCAGAGATTGACAAATGCAAAAAGATATCATGGGAAGATTAAAACTATATTGGGTTAGGCTGCCTGACTAGAAATAGCAATAATAAAAAGCAATGGTTGTAGTATAACCAGAAAATGTAGATTTAAACAAGATGTCTGGAACAATTCATTATATTTCTGTGTAGGCAAAGGACAACAAACAACATTCAAAAGTCCATGGAAAATGCACATGAGAGCTCCCCAACAATGTCCAAAAGAGGACCACAAGTAAAATCAATTAAGGCAACAGGCATGGTGGTTGATATTTCTAACCACCTAACCAATCAATACTAATAAAACTTAATATCAATCTATACAAACCTATCTGTTGACAGGTGTTTTATGACCACACCAACACAGAATAAAGTTTCCAACAGTCATTCTATCCTCTCTTGATCAAAATCTCCTGCATGCTAAGATTGCGAAAGATCATGCATTCAAATCCAAGGTTCCTTTATGCAGTGGACATGGAATCAGTTGGCTTGATGTGATTTGCTGGTGTTTCAAGGGGACTTACACAATTGTTCGCTCCAAGAGAAAGGGATTTTCAAGATTTGGAAGATTTGTCAATGAAGCTCGAGTTTCCTAAGCTAACCAAAAAGTATTGAATTTGAATGGCTGCAGGGATTAGAAATGCTATGATCTACTCTAGGCGCAGGATGTGGAGATCAATTCTTACAAACTTCAACCAAGCTTTGCTTTGCCTCACTTTGGACAGCTTCCACAAAACAAGTGCAATCTTCAAAGGAGTAACTAGAAATATTCAGATTACAATTCAACATAAAGACACCATCACAACGACGCATACCAACATGTAAATCATAATCGAAGTTAGGTCCAAACTATTCCAGTTGACCACACAAAGCGAACCCACCATCAATGAGCCCACTAGTGGTATGGATTAGCGAAGCTTGCTCAATTCAACCACCACATTCCACAATTATCTACTTGCATGAAACGAAATCTATTCTACTCTAAGTTCTACTTTAAGATTCTATGTGAATTGGAAGGACGAAGAAATCTTGCTAGCTACCCACAATGAAAGATGAAATCACAAGCAATGACAACTCTTTTTAGTATAGGAGTGTTCACAACAATCTCTTACAAAGCATTCAATTTGAAAACTTTCCTTCCTCTTCCTATCAATCTATCAATCTATGCTATATGTATCTTTATGCTCTCTCTTGTGTTACTATGATTCTATCTATGATATACAAATGAGGGGGGATGCCCCTTTTATAGTTGGCCAATTCCAACGAACGACTCAAATTCAAATACAAATAAGGGCTTAGATTGAGCCACATAAACCCTAGTCAAGATTTTGCCCTAAAAACTGCCAGAAAGTGGAGTAGTGGGGTAATAAATGAGCACAGAATGCCCACACTCTCCCTTTGACCACTATGAGCATTTAATGTCCACTATCTTCCAAAAGATTCTCATCCAGAAACGCATTCCCACTATTCTTCTCCTTGACTGCAAACTCTATGAATCTGGTCAACACTACCTCAACCTCCTGAATTGAAATGGGTGGAACGTGGTTGAGCTGGAATTCAAGCACTATGACCGCCTGTCCCTGCCGAATACAAGATTTTCTCCAAGCTTTTAAAGCATCCCGAGTACTCTGAATAATGTTGGAGAAGGTTGAAATGTTCTCAAAATCCACCTGGGCAAAAGACCTCACATCCGAGAAGAAGGGCTCCAACCTGCTCCTCAGGCCATCTGCAGTCACTTCCTTTGGAGTCAGCCTTTTAGCAAATAAGGCTTCGAGTGTGTTTAAGACTCCTTCCTATATGTTTCCCATAGCCTTTCTAACTCTAACTGACTCTACCTGTGCTGTATCAAAGAAGCCTCGACCAGTGAATGCTGAAGAATACCAGTTGGGGAAATCATACCTATCACCCTCTGAATTACTCCTCCCTCAATCAGAGTTTGCACGGGCATATGCATCAAGGCTGCCAAGCAAGGGACGGTTTTATCTTGATAAATGTGTGCTTCGCTCCAAGCTTGATCGACATTTTCCATGCGCGTAAGAATGTTGAAGGCTTGCTCAAAAGAATAGGCAAGATCATCTA
Organism: Sequoia sempervirens; assembly: GCA_007258455.2. Lineage (NCBI taxonomy): Eukaryota > Viridiplantae > Streptophyta > Pinopsida > Cupressales > Cupressaceae > Sequoia > Sequoia sempervirens. The sequence continues at coordinate 3,302 of VDFB02141032.1, read as the reverse complement.
TGAATTTCTCTGCCTCTAAGCGAACATTGCCAACCCACTTGTCTACTTCTTGAGCCATCCTCTTCAAATCTTCCAAGTTCCTAATTGATTCTCTCAGAAGCTCAGCTAGGAGATCAACTATTGGATTCTCTTGTCGACACGAACGTGCTAAATGTTGCACATAACCAATCAATGTCCTATGCTCCTTCTTCAACCTTTTGTACTTTCCTTCCATCTGGAGCAGTCTATCCTTCAGAGCCTGATAGGAGCTATCACATTCTTCAATTATCTGAGCTCCTGTAGGGCGGCCTAGTTCCACAGTAGTGACCACATAATTTTCAGGTACAACCTCATCTCGGTCACACTCTACTCTGGGAACAGCTACATGAAGCATGCGAGAACCAGTATTATCTGTAGATATCTTGGAGTATTTCCTGGCTCTCTCTTATTCTGGTGGCCCGCTAATCCTGCTGAGGAATTCATCCATCTTGATTGTTGGGTCAGTCTCCTCCTTGGGATCCTTCCTCATTCTATCTTTAAGCCAATTGGGCACTGCCTGATGCAAGTTGCAAATAATAAGTGGTTTCTCCTCTCTTGCTTCTTCACGTACTTCTTCTCTAACAATATTTTGCGGAGGCTCGTCAATCTCCATCTGCTGAACATCCTCTCCTAGATCTCGAGCTTCCTACCATGTAGTATTCTCATCTTCTAATGTTGTTTCAATCATTTGTTGGAAGCAAGTGTCTGTTGCCGTCTCCTCTTCCTCCTCTTGCTGACTTTCTCTTCTAGGAGCATTGAAACTTAGGCTATTTGGCTCCCTGAGTGGTGGCTGGTTTACCTCCTAAAATTCTTGCTCCTCGTTCAATTTATTTCTCTGACTCCCAAATAGTGAAAGCTCCTGCACACTCGAAGATTGAGTCTGCAATCGTATGGGTGATGCTTCTTCTACCCTCTGAGGCACTGGCTGAACTTGTACTTCTCTTTGTGGCTCAGAAGCTTAGGCAACCTGTTTTCTTTTCCTTGCTCATGGCGGCCTCTAGTCACCCATGAGATTGTAAGTGAGAGCAATTGATTTACTTTTGAGCCTATTCGCATGCCTCTCCACCCAGCTCCTTGTGAATGTCAGAACTAGTATGCATAATGTGTCCAGGTTTGTGATCTCCGGTTTTGACCAATCAGGTAGTGGGACCGGTGTATTTCTCACTGACTCATAGTTTGGTTGTATTACATTCACGTCCTCATCTACTTGATCTAGAAATGGAACAATCTGGCACTCTCTGATCATCTTCAGAGGTAGCCTGGTAAACATTCTGCTCCTAACATCAGCATCATCTACCGCATTAGCCTAGAAGTCTTCAATATGAGCCCTGTGCCTGTACTCCACACTTTGCAACATTCTGATGTTATTGTAAGGATTGAAATCTTGCTTGCTGGTGTGGTATGTGAGGTGGAAGAACTGCAACTCATCCTCAGCTTCTCTGGCTACCTGCAATGAAGGACAAACTTCATTTGAATTTCCCACAAAGATTGGGAAGTCTAATCCTCCTTTCTTCTTCTTCTTCTGAATTTTATCATAGGCAATGAGCTGCCTAGATACTTCTAACATAACCATTCTGTCAGTGGGGTACCTTGGTAATCTGTATGGATACAACGTGAACCCCTGCAGCCTAATATAGGTGAACTTCGGAAATTGGATAAACCAATATCCATATTCTTCAATTAGCTCCTGAGCCTCTTTTGATATTCTTTGTTGAGTCCTTTGCTAAAGAGTCCTCGCTATGTGCATGGTGAAGGCATCGTTCACCCTTTTGTACTTAGAGGTGTTGCTCAAATGCAACTGCAGGAAAGCCTCATAGATTTTAAATTGTTCAAGACCACACCCAATTGGCTCCCTGTAGGTTATCCCTCTGTACTTAGTCATTCAAGCCAACATATATATAACATATGAGCTCATGTAGAACGTTTTAGTTCTTCTCACATTCCTGAACTGCTCATCTAGATTGTCACTTATCATCCTTGCCCAGTCAACGCATTCTTTCCCCCCCATTACAATCCCGATGTAATAAAATATCCATGGCTCGAAGATGAATGATTGAGAGCTTCCATTCACACGGTTGAGCATCATTATCAAGTCACAATACTCTTGTTTCACATCATCCGAGATAATCTGCTTGGGAAGCTTGGTGCGAGGAGGCCTGGATTTCTGCATCCAAACTGAATTTATCATCCCGACACATCTTTCAAAAGAGGAGGCGTACATCCTTTCAGCTCTTTCCTTTGTTTTGTACACCATCCTGTCGGAAGTGGGAATCCCAAACGCCTCTCTGATGGCCTCAGGTGTGAGATTGGCAAACAATTTTCCATCAGGAGAAACAATCATTTTTCGCTCCGGCCTATAGCAATTGGCGCACTCCATGATCAATTTCGGACACTGGATTGCTGGTGGAAAACCAACAGCTGCATAGAGTCCACTCTTCATAATTTGATGCACTGTGACTGATGGAGGATGGCCCCCTAGCCCGTACATTCGTCCCCTGAGTGCCCCTAGGTTGAATGAACCGAGGTTGGTGTCATTCAACTCTCCCAACTTTGAAGTAAACTTTGATTCAGGAAGAAATGTCTTGCTTAGCTTCTTAATTACTGTCTGCCTGGACACGCTAGCTTTGCTCGATTCAGCATTTGCAACCTTGCCTACAACCTTGTTCGCTCTTGCAGCTTCTCCTTCCCCTGCTTCAGCCATCTTGCAAAATAAAAGATAGGCATTAAAATTTAGAATTAGAAAACAAATCACCTCGGGATGGTGAAAGTATGGAGTAAACTTCGAAAAAGAAGAGCCTTCGGCATTACATTTTCAAACTCCAAACCTCAATACTTTCAGTAGTATAACTTCTGGCACTTAGAAAAATTCACCCAAGCTTGCTGATTTAACTTGTAGCTTCACCTCAACACTTTTCTCCTCACCCTCAGAGCCACAACTTCGTACTTGCAACTGGTGCGAATAAAATAAAAACTTTGTGGCTTAAATAATTATGTGAGGGAGTTTATTTTAGCAAGTTCATTAAATCTCTTCTTCCACTACTTGGTAATTTCTATCTTTGGAGAGGAGATGGGTGAGTTGTCACCCAGACGGGTCCCAGTCGTCATAAAATTTTCCTTCGTTGAAGATTCTTTCCCATGCAAAATTTGAATTTTCCCCCTTTAACTGCCTGTAACAATTTGTTATCTCAAATTTTTATGGGGAAATATTTATCTCCAACATTAAAATTTTGCCCCCACTTTATGTTTTAAAAAAATAAAATAAAAATAATCCACACCACATTCCC
>VDFB02141031.1:0-22895 GCA_007258455.2 Sequoia sempervirens | reverse complement strand
TGCATGTTAAATGAATGCAAGATTTGAGAAGTATTGATTTATGGTGAAACTTTGCTCATACTTTCTTTGAATAGATGATTTTTATTCAATGCGTAAAGTTAGCCTGAGCTTATGATTGTGGATGCTTAACTTCAGTCTCGATAAGTATTGTTCGAGACATGAAAATTATAATCACACCCCTTGAAGATTGCACCGACTTTGTGTAGTTGTCCTAGGGAGGTGAAGCAAAGCGTGGTTACTAGTTTCACCTAATCTTTACTGTCTCTTGAATTCTTAGGAATAGAGTAGGACTTCTAAACCCTTATCCTTTTGCACTTTTTTGAAATCCCAAACTGAAAATCCTAAAAGAAGGAGCATTTAATGTTAAATCCGTCTAAGTCCTAAACTTGTGAAGAATTCTTTAATGTAAGTCCTTTATGTATTACCAGCATATCAGAACGCCCGCCCATTGAGCTTATCCACACGTCAAGACTTGACAAAAGAAACCTTGGAGTCGCCATATGATCTTCTCGCAATCTTAGCATACGCGGTGATTTTGTTCAAGAGAGGATAGAGTGTCTTTGGACATTTTATTCAGTGGGTTCGGTGGATGATAAAACGTACACCAACACTGTAATGTCCCCTTCTCAATTGTGATCAATTCAGTTGACCGTTGGCCTATTCCGAAGACCCGTAGGCTACTCAGAGGGTGAAAATTAGGGTTTCATGTTTTGTGGAGGTTGTTGCTTGAAGTTTGGTGATTGGATTGCAGATTCTTTATGGGTTTTTAGAGAGCTTCGCAGTGGTATAGCATACATGGTGATCCGAGCAACTTCGTGAATTTGCTATTTTTAGTAAATTCCATTTCTGGCTGTGGTCCTGTTGACTTCCGTGCAGTTGGCTCTCTTCTTCAGCCAGTTCAGTTGGTATTGTGATGTTTGGCCTTTGATGCATTTTCTAGAGAGATAAGTTAATTTAATTAAAATATTCTTATATTTTAATAACCACTTAGCCTAGCTTGATGACTTGAAGTTGTTCTAAAAGGGGGACTTCAAGGGTGGACGCCTCATCTAGAGGTAATTTCATATTTCCAAAGGTCAAAAATCATGCTTGAAGTGGTACGCCAACTTTGAAGAGGAGATTGTTTTAAAATAAAGTTAAATGTTGCCTTCTTGATTTTTGGACACCACTTTGGAGGAATAAGAGTCAACTCAAATTTGAATAATACTTTGACTAGTTTGGCGCACTTCTAGATGCTTCTGGAAGATGCTTTGCAAGTTTACATAAGGAAACCTCTGCTCTTCATTTCTTCATCTCTTGTCTACCATATTGTTATGCTGCTGGATTAATTTCAGGCAAAGCTTCGAGGAAAGCATACCTCCTAGCACTTGGCTCATCTTCTTGCTTGAAAGATAGCAACTAGTTGAGAGATAGGTTGTAGTTGGATTTCTAGCACTTGTAGTTGAGTTTCTTGCATATTGTAGTTGTGTTCTTGCATTTCAATCAGTTTTTGGGTTGCTCGTTTTGTCACAGCTGATTGTAGTTTTCACTCATATCTCACTGGGTATTGAATCTATCTAATTCCTTGCTAGGGGCGACCCTTTGTACCAATTTGCAGAATTTTTAGTGAAGAATCAGATTTTTCCTAGCAAAATCGCTCTTCCTTGAGGGCCGTACCATTTGGAGCAGCATTGGAGTTTGTGCCAAAAATTAGTAAGGGTTGAATGTGGGGTTTTCATCATTGGGATGTGGGCTCCATCAGTCCTAGGGTCATTTGCACTTAGTTTCAAGTCATTTGGGGTTGGTTTGAGCATTTTATGAGCATTCTAGTGAATTTTGTAGTTGCTGGTTATTACATTTTAGTTGCTGGTCTGTCATATCACATTTTGGGAATTCATTAGTTTGAGTGAGAATTTGATTCTAAGGGGTCTTGTGAGCATTGGATAGTTGTTAAACATTATTGCAGCATTAATAAACTTCTAATCTTGTGTTCTAGGCAGGAACTCTATCTCATTCTAAGCTGAACAGTAGTACTGTCAGCATTCTCACTTCTTTTCTTATTTACTTGTATTTCCCGTTGAATAAGTGGAAAGGCTGGCTTGCAGCCTATTTACTTTCGGTCAGTAGTTCTTAGGGACCCTCTGACCATATGCTCGTCACTCCTCGGCACATTCTTGGTTAGAGTTCCTTCCCAGTTCAGCATTGCATCAGATCCTCTGACCACATGTTCGCCCACCTTGAGCACATTCTTGGTTAGAGTTTACTTCCGCATCGTTTGGTTTTGAAGCTAACCTTAACGAGTGCGTGTTGCATTGTATTCACTATTGGAAAACAAAAAAAAAATTGGTTCAGTTCATTACAGTGGTATCAAAGCCATGATCCTGCCCACCTGTGCCCTGCAGTGATTAAGTGATACTACACCAAAAGTCAAGCCAGAAATCAGCAATCACAGTTTCCGCCAGTGCCAGAAGCAGATACCTTTTCAAAGGCTTTGAGAGTAATAGGGAAAGCAGTAGATACCAGTAAAGTAGTTGAGAACATGTCAGATAGTCATAAGCAGGCCATGGATGAAAGAGAGGATAGGATGGAGAAGAAGTTTGATGGGATGATTGATATGATGTCCCGTTTGCTTGCGAGAATGGATCAGCAGGTTGCTCAGAATCATACCCCTAGTCAAAACAATGCCACAAGAGAAAATAGCGGTGTCAATGGAAACAATGGCAATGGGAGAGACAGGACTATTGGCCAACATGAGGCCACGTCTAGAGGATCAGCCTCTAGGCCACTCTTTCCTACATTCACTCAGAGGGAGGAACCACAAGTTGAAGTTGCCATTCCTTTTACAGATGATGCCAAGCAAGCCTACATGGAGTATGCCACCTTACCCCCTAATCTTAGAGACCAATGGTCCTTTGATCAATTCTTAAACCATAGAAATAGAAGAAACAGAGGAAGAGCTGATAACCGAGCTCCTATGGCTCCTAGAACTGACTATCAGCCAGCCCTTGGGAAGGTGTCCTTGGGTTTCTTCGACGGAAGTGAAGCGTGTTCAGCAAGGTCGTGGGTTCAGAACCTAGACAACTACCTTTCACTAAGGCCCATGCCTGAAGAAGATGCTATAAAATTTGCAACGTTGCATTTGCAAGGAGCTGCCCATGAGTGGTGGTACCATGGTTTGGTCACACTTTTGCCTGGGAAGTTTTGGAAAGCTTAAGAAAAATAAATATCATCAATTTGCAATTGTTTCTCAATCCTAGGTTGCTCGCCATCTGTCTAGGGGTCATGTGCATTTCCTTTCATGTCATTTGGAGTAGTTTTGAGTGTGTTATGAGCATTTTAGTGAGTTTATTAGTTGTCGGTCTGTAGTTTTTAAATTGCTGGTCTGATATTTCAGTTTGTAGAAGTTGGAGTTTTTGGGGTGGGTCTTCATATTTAGTGAGCCTTTGAAGGTTGGAGATCAAAAATTAATATTACAGCTTCTTGGACAGCTTAACCATTGGCTTCTTGCAGGATTGATTCTAATTGTAAACCTATTTCAGTAGTATTGATCAGCTCATATTTGCATTCTACTATTTTCTATTGTAGTCCCACTTTTAGTGGAAGAGACTGGCCTCGCCGCCTTGTTTACTTTGTTTAAGCATTATCATTCCCACCATTGGTGGACAAGACAGGCCTCGCCGTCTTGCATATTGTACTGGGGTCGGTTTGCCGCCCTTCTTTACTTTCAGTATTCATATTGTTGATCGGCTGAGCCGTCCATTTACTTTTCGTACTTGCATTCATATTGCTAATCGGCTGTGTCGTCAAATCACTCCCGCTAAAATACGTGGTCAAGTTGCATAAACTTTTCTTTCCAGCATTGTACTTCATTCAGTTTGGAGACTAACGATCCCCGACGCCATATGCTCACACCTTGCCCAACATTGGGATCCTGGTGTACATTCTTGCCGTACGGTTACTTTCAGCAATTGATTTGGTTTTGGCTAACGCTGACGGGTGCCATTGTTGAAGTGTTGTTGAAAAAGTTTGAAAAAAATTATAAGGGGCACCTTAGCCCTATGACAGAAGAAGACGCCATCGAATTTGCCATCTTACACTTGGAAGGATTGGCCCATGAATGGTGGCACCATGGCATCCACACCCAAGGGCACCAAAACATAACATCCTCTGATGAATTCACACAAAAACATATAAAACGCTTTGATAGAAGGCACCCTCAAAAGGACTTCAACGAGTTAACCCAACTTAAACAAAACGGATCGGTTGAGGATTACATAGCAGAGTTTCAAATGGTTTCAATCAGGGTTCTAGGGGTTGATGAGGAGAGACTTACATACCTTTTTGTAGAAGGATTAAAAAACCCAACCCGAGGATTGGTAAGCATCTTAAAACCCACCTCCCTGGAAGATGCAATCGATAAAGCTCTAAGACTAGAGGAGACAACATCAAAAGATAAAACAAGAAATCCCCCTACAAAGATAACACCGAAAGATAGATCCTTCATGAAGAATAACGAGATTGAGAAGCCACATCTCTTGTACAACGAGCGGGAAGAATTAAAAAGGAAGGGCCATTGTTTTGATTGTAAGGAAAAATGGGGAAGAGGGCACACTTGCAGACCAGAAGCAAAGAGATGCCCAAGGTGCCAAAAAGTATGGACACCAAGACACAAGTGCAAGGAAGGCATATGCTTTAGATACAAGGAAGAATGGATACCCGATCATATTTGTGGACGAAAGAGGGGTCAAGCCCACAATAGTGAGGCAACACCAGATCGAGAGGAAAGAGATGAAGAGGAGGAACGAACGAACAAAAGGATGAGATACGAATAGAAGAACAAGGATGGGCGAACCTTGGCCTCCATCTCCAAAACATTTTTGCATCACCCCTTTACACTCCGTGGTATAATCAAGGCACGGAAAGTGACAGCCCAGGTGGACAGCGGGGCAACCCACATTTTTATAGATGAAAACCTAGCTACCAAGCTTAAAATAGAGACAAAAGACTTCAAAGGGTTACGATAACCTTAGTAGACGGTTTTGCCACACCCTGTACTAAGAAAGTTTCCCAACTTAGCATCACCATGAGGAAACATCAAATCAAAGACAAATTCTATGTAGTAAATTTGGGATATACCAATGTAATCCTAGGCACCCCTTGGCTATACTCCTTAGGGGGAGTCAACATGAACTTCCAAAAACTGGAAATAAGTTTTGAACAAAATGGGGAAAGAATTAGATTACAAGGTCTATATGATGGGTCCCCAAGAGTGATTTCAGCTAAGAAGATGGAGAAAGCCCTTAGGCACGACCAAATAGAATGGGTAGCTCAATGCCTAATCTTAGATAAATCCACCCAAAAGGGAAAATCAGTCCATGTAGATATACAATCATTATTAAAGGAACACAAAAAGGTCTTCAGTGACATCCCTCTGGGTCTCCCTCCAAAAAGGGGATTTGAGCATTCCATTGAGTTAGAAGAAGGGGCTAAACCTATAGTTACTACCCCTTCCCGTCAACCCCAAAAATATAAAGAGATTGAAAAAACCATAAAAGAACTATTAGAACTAGGCCACATCCAACCAAGCTCTAGCCCTTTTGCATCATCTATCGTGCTATCCAAGAAAAAAGATGGTACAATGAGGATGTGCATTGAGTATAGAGCATTAAACAAGAAAACAATAACAAATAGATATCCCATTCCCTAGGTAGATGAGCTTATCGATGAACTCCATGGGACAGTCTACTTTTCAAAGATTTATTTAAAATCGGGCTATCATCAAATCAGGTTAAGGAAAGAAGACATCCCAAAGACAGCCCTTAGATGCCATTACGGCCATTTTGATTTCCTAGTGTTACCATTTGGACTAACCAACGCTCCAGCCACCTTCCAATCTTGTATGAATCACATCTTCATAAGACAATTAAGGCAGTTCCCATTGGTCTTCTTCAATGACATCTTAATTTATAGCAAAATATGGGAAGAGCATGTAAAACATGTGGATGAGGTTTTAAGCATACTTGAGCAGCAATCCCTATTCGCCAAGCTATCTAAATGCGAGTTTCGTATGGAAGAAATACTGTACTTGGGTCACAAAATTAGCGCCCAAGGAGTGAAAGTAGATGAAGAAAAATTTGAGGTCATTCAAAGTTGGCCAAAACCCAAGACTCTAACCCAACTCCAAGGATTCTTGGGACTTTGTAGCTATTATCGAAGGTTTCTGAAGGGATTTTCCAAACTAACCGCACCACTCACCGACCTTACAAAAAGGGGGGCATTCAAGTGGAATGAGGAAGCCCAAGTAACCTTTGAGAGACTTAAGGAAGTAATGAGTTCTTGCCTAGTATTAGCAATACCGGAATTTTCCTCCCCCTTCGAACTATATTGTGATGCATCCGGGGAAGGCATCGGAGCAGTATTGATGCAAAGGACACATCCCATAGCCTTTGAGAGTAGGAAACTTAAGGACATTGGGAGAACCTATTTGGTCTATGATAAGGAGATGATCATGATTATCCACGCCCAGGCAAAATTCAAGCAGTACCTAATTTCTGGGAGATTTGATGTTAAAACAGACCACAACAGTCTAAGGTTCTTCCTAAATCAAAAACACCTGAATGATAGGCAACTTAAGTGGGTGAGTAAACTACAAGCATATGACTTTGATATTGAATATATGAAGGGCAAGAACAATATTGTAGCTGATGGATTGTCACAATGACCCTACCTAGGATCAATGACAACAATATCCATCGAATGCAAGACATCCATACTCACTGACTACGCCAAAGACCCATTCTCAAACGATGTGATAGAAGGGAGGATACACAATGTTGGCGTAAAAACTAACACCTATGGAGTGCAGGTTTGTACGGACAGCTCTGCACACTGTGTAATGAGTGCTCTTCAAATTAGGAGGGGAAGCTCCCTCGTAGTGTGGACAAAATGCTTGAAAAAGTAAACTAAACTAATTCCTATCTTTTTGTCTCAACTGAAAGAGGCACAAGGTTAAGAAAAACAAGAACGTTGCAGCTAAGGATTTTCTGGTTTCGCAGACCATTAACTACAACTAAACTAACTACTTTAAATCTATCCAATTTCCTCAAGAAAACAGAGCCGAAATCGGCAGGAATGTTCTTGAAATATTCGAGCCAATTTTTTCGATTTTTTAACAATTGCAAATTACAACATTACAATCAAAGTACCCGTTAAGGTTAGCAGATAAACCCAAACGTATTGAAGCAACTCTAACCAGTATGGCGCCGATGATGGCAAGCATTGGTCAGAGGATCTTCTACTCTAAATACTGAAAGGGAACTCAACGTCAAGTATGTGCTACCCAATCCAATGCGGAGTGAGGGGCGACCATATGACGGAGTGATTACAATAACAATGCTTGAAAGCGAAATGCTGAAAGCTTAACACTCAAGACCCAGAATGTGCTTGCTAACCCAAGGGGAAGTAGCTACCATAGGGCGGAGGTCAATTAAAAACAATATCAACTACTGGAAGTAAACAGAGCATTACAATATGATGAAGCAAGATTATATTTTTGCGGTCAGTACTACTGCCAGCTTACACTATGAAAGATGAAATCTTGCAAAGATACATATCAGCATATAAATGGAGATGTACAATATTAGTGTATTCCTTTGCTGAGAAGTATAGCTTAAAATGAAAGATCATTAAATAGATCCAACCTCTCTTAACTTGGGCAATTCCAATGAGGCCACCGTAGAGTCTTTGAGATGCTCTTCAACACCCAACCAAGAATGAAGCTGCAGATTTCGACACACTGTTATGACTGTCCTGCATGTTTCATCAAATAACCAGCTGTATACAGATTTCTTGATCAGCTCATAACTCCTTCCCTAGATACTCAAATGATGTGATATTGATTGCAAAACACTATTACCAAAATGGCGCTCAAACTAACAACAAGAAACAGTCCCAAAGAGCAAGCATTAATTAATGCACAAATCCCAAGGCTGAGCAGATGGTACGGCCCAGTACAGGGGCAATTTCCTTATATAAAATCATATACTTCTCTAAAAAATCCAAGATCTTGCACACAGAGGCGCCTAGCTTGAACAATATGAATTATGCAATACCCATAACCTATTTTTTTGTCCCTTTTGAATTACAAATGAAAGTACGGATCTGCTGTAGAAACTATGCAATTCTAGAACTCGACTAATATGCAAAAACAGAAATCTAAAGAGTGAAAATGCAGATTTCAAAGCACAATGTTCAATGAACTTGCAAACCTAAACTAAAATCACCACTAGTTGTTGTCTCACAAACAAGAAGCGATGCCCGAGCTAGGAGGCCTTCATTCCTCGAAGCGAATCCAGAGCCAATCCGGCAGCATAACAGTATAGTAGACAAAAGATGTGAAATGATGCTCAAAGTCTCCCTTTTATAATTTTCCAGTTGACTTCTCGAAACCCTAAAATCCACTTTCAGCTCAAAACCCTAATCTCCTCAAAGATGGCGTCCCACTTATCCAAGCAATTTTGTCTTTTAATTATCATTTAATCTCTCTTGAAAAAGGCGTCCACTTTTGAACTTATAATAAACTTCATAAAAGAATTAATTAATTCTCTTAATGAAGTGCCACCCTTAAAGAACACCTTTTAAAAAGACTTGAAGTGATTACACTAGGCTAAGGGGGGAGTCAACGTTCAATTATAACATTAAAACGTGACCTTTAATTAAATATATCCACTTATCTCTCCAATTATGCCCTGAAGCCGATACTGACCAAGTCAACTGACCAAACTGAAGCAGGAAGTCAACCAAGCTGAACCCAACTGAAAAGCTGCTAAAAATAGAATTTACTAAAAATAGTAAATTCCAGAAAATGCTCCGAATGCCGAACTGAACATACCACTGCGAAGCTCTCTGAAACCCCAGAAAGAATCCGCCATTGAATCCACCAGCTCTGAGCAATGACCTCCTCAAAAATAGGAAACCCTAATTTTACCTTCCGACTAGCCTTCGGGTCTCCAGAAAAAGGCCAACGTCACTGGAAAGATCAGGTTATAAATATATAAATTATATTAAATATTAATATATATATTATTTAATTATGTATCCATTTTATATAATGAATCCATACTACAATTATATTGTCATACATATTAAATAATATCACAATTTAATATATATTAGATTAATTTAAATAATAATTATATTATATTAAATTAAATAATTATATATATTATATAGTGGGTGGAAGGGCAAGCGTCTTTCAACATGGGTTTGTGAAAAGACCATTTCAGGGGGTTAGATTGGGCGAGCGTGGCAAGTGGATGCCCCGTCAACAATCGTCAAATGGTTGGTATCCGCTTCTTTGCGTATGTTTGATAATTACTATGTGGGCTCATTGTACCCAACTTTGATGTGAGCCTCACACACGCTCACATCATGTTTAGCCTCCACTTCATATCGATGCATTGATGACACCATATGGTGGCAGGGCTTTGTGGTTTGGGCCGCATAGGGTGGCAACTTCACCTTGTACAACATAATAATCCTATGTGCATTTAAGTCATTCGTTCATCTTGAAGGTGGTATTGGGCTTTGCATTCTCCTCTCTTCTCAGCTCTGGGCTTGTTGGGGTTTTCTTAAATGGTGGAAAAAACAAAATTCATGATGCACATGTCTATTGATTCTCTGGTTTGCTTTGGGTCCAATACCCTAATTCAGCTTGGGAGCAAAGAACGTCAAAACACTTTCGGGGGTATTTCAGACTAGTGCCTTAAGTGCATCCTCCTGAATATAGGTCCACACATAGTGGTGGTTGTTAAAATGGTCTTGGGGAGCGAGCATTTAGTGCCCCATGAAACTCCTCGGGTGAGTTCTCAAATAGTTTCAAGGTTCCTAGCGTCCTTGTTGGATCTCCATACTAGTAAAGATGAAGCGAAGGCGTTGGTTTGTAAACTTTTCAAGAAGGGTCTGATGGAGGGGATGGATGAAATTCTTAAGGTAGTGATTCCTGGGGTCGGGGTGTCGAGACCTAAGGACTTAGAGTTGGTTAAGAAACAAGGCGAGGTCGTCAAAATTTATCCATTTCTTCTAGATTTGAAGGGCACAACTCTAGTGCGACACAAAATGGTGGTGGCGGTTGGAGTAAATTTCTTGAAAAAGATGATGAGGCTGGTGGACACGGAAGGCTTCGATTGGATTGTTGAGTTTGATGCTTTCGCAAGGGCAAATGGTCTCATGTAAAGGGATCTAATGTCTGGTTTTGAGTACATATAGGTATTTGGGTTTTAGTTAGTTGTTTGGTGGCTTGCCTAGTTATGGGCATTTTTGTCTAAGTCCTGTAGTCGAGCATTCTATCCTTTTTTGTAGTCGGGGTTATCATTGGAGTTTGATTTTGGGCTTGTATGGGGTTTTTTTGGTGGTGGACATGCAATTTTCAGTTGAATCTTACATTTGCAGATGTTTGTATCCCTCTTTTTTTTTTACAAAAATCAATATAATCTTTATTACAGAACAAAAAAATTGTATATATTATATAATATATATAATTATAATATTAATTATATATGAAATAAATATAAATATTTGAAATGAAATAAGACTAATGATAGTATATTTCCACAATCCATGAAGATTATTGTTGAGTGTTTCTAGCTTATATTGTGATGTATTTTTTGCATCAACATTTTGGATCACACTCTGTGATCCATCATCAGGATATAAGAGAGCATAAGGAGTAAAAATGCAAAAAATACATCACAATCTAAGCTAGAAACACTCAGTAATAATGAAATAAGATATTTGTCTCTTGGATCCTTCTCGAGTAAAGCTTAAATCAAATATATGAATTAAATAAAGACTTCAAACCATCAAAAAGTTACAAGAAAAAATCAACGACACCCAACGATTTTACCACAGAATTTGTCAGTAAGCATAATAAATATTTAGTTGTCTTGTGTTGTTAATGATGTTGAGGAGAAAAAGTGGGAAAATTTTGGAGGAAAAATATTACGAAAACCCTATCAAAGCGGAACAAAATATTCCATTAGAAAGCCAAAAGGAGAAAACATAATGTGTTGCGTTGTCAACAATGTTTGGGAGAAAAAACAAGTAGATTGTAGAGGAAAAATATTACAAAACCCTATCAAAGTAGAACGAACTAAGAATATTTTGCACCAACAATAAAAATTGGCCAAATTTTGCAAGAAAAATATTACGAAATCCTTCTTTCTTCACAACATAAAGAAACGAAAAACTAACAAAAATGATTGACAATTGTAAATGGTTCAATATTTTGGAAAATATATTCTTCAAAATAAATATGAGAATCAAAGGGTGAAACACATGCCAAAATCGAGGAGTGGGAGTAAAAATTATGTTTTGGGGGGAATATTTTATCTCAACAAACATCTAAGTGTATTTTTTAGAAAAGTTGGTTTTTGGGAGGAAACGATGTGTTTCAAAGAAATATGTTTGACAAAGGAATGTTGGATCTAAAAATATATTTAAACTTGTTTCTACCAATAAGAAATAAAGAAACAACACTTGTCACATGACAAGGATGAAATTGATATAATTATTTAGATTAATTTAACATATGAAATGAATGCAAGCTAACAATAACACAAATATATAGTAGATTTTTGGTATGCATATTCTTATAAGGGAATTTGTTTCTCATAAACCATAAGATTTTAAGTTTTCACTTGAATACATAAAATTTTATTTGAGTTTATGATTAATATATCATATCTAATCCAACACCCAAGACTAGTTCAAATCATCCCAACAGAGTATATTCATAACAAAAACTTCTTGAAGCAAGATTGTTGGATCAAGGAATTATAATGCACTAATTTTTCACCTTACAAAAGTAAAATTTATCTAGGCAAATATGATGCATATAAGTTTCATCTTTTTGTGAGTGATACATACTATCTTAGGGAACTTTCAATATCATCAAGTGTGCAAAAGTAAATTTAACAACTAGATCTTTTTATTAATAAATCATATGGTACTCAATATTAATAATCAAAGAGGGTCTATTTAGAACACTACCTACAAGTTCAATATATCTCAAAGTACTAATTATATTTCAACCATCATGTAGGTGTGAAAGAAACCTTTTTACCAACATTCTTAGAAGAAACAAAGTGTTTACATCAAAAAGAATGAAATTTTTGTGGTCCTCGAATCTATAAAATGACTCTTATTCTTATTTGATTAGTCAAAAAGGTTCTTATTTGGTTTAAGGCCTAAATTTCATGGTTGTATGGCTATATTTAAGCATTTTTTTCGTATAAAATACAATTCAAGTTGTGGAAACATTATATCACATGAAAGTGGAGATTTAGAACACAAAACTTATATAATATTATTCTAAGAAATAAAGAAAGATAAAATCATATAATGTAATGTTATACACTTATTGTTATGAATAAATAATGCTAATATATACAACTAATATGTTTTTTAAGGTATTTGATGGATGTTGATACCCTATTCTAAAGATCATGTTTTGGTGTAGGTTGGGAGGATGTTGAAAAAGGTTGTGGAGATAAACCTTACACTTGTCAACTATATTTTATTTAATTTTCCATACATTGTTTATTAAACCCATTTTGTGCATATCTTGTAATCATTCCAATCTATGAGATCACATCTCTTTGATACATTTTCTCAAACAATTCACATGCCTTGTGTATGTTTCCACATTTTTCATAAATATCTACTAGGGCACTTGCAACAACATGGGATAGAAATATGGTTTTGATCATCCTTTTCAACACATGCAAGAAGGATGTTGGAAAAGGTTTTAGAATCTATCTTTATGCCTTTTGATTGTATTTTCTTAAAGGTTTCCCAATGCATTTTTGTATATCCTACAATCTTTACAATCCATGAAACCATGTTCTTTGAGGTATTTTTAAATAGTTCACATGCTTTGTACATGCTTTCATATTTTGCATACATAACATTCACTGCTATGAGATGAGACATTTATGACAACATCTCCAATGGTCTTATATTGTCCACTATTATCTTTAGCCACAATCACATTCACTTATAAAATAGTAGCATTAAACACAAGTCTAAATAGTAAAAGCCTTTGATTGACCCCCAACATCCACCAAGGAAATCCCTTTTTATTCAACAAATAATCTTGAACTCATGCATTAGTTTATAAGTCCTTTTGAGGAAAGGAGATCTTGATCATGACCAAAGTATTACTTATTAATTTTAACAAATTTAAATTATTTCCTCAAACTCACCCTTTATTGTCCATGTTGACTTGTAGAAGTCATCAAGGTAAGTCTCTTGGTTTGTGAGAGAAATGTTAAGCCATGTCTAGATGTTCACAATGCAGGTCATGTTGATGGTCCTATTGTTAAATGGATTTACACCCTTTTCTAAGCACTTCACTTAGCAATCCAATGAAATATGGAAACACTTTGGGGCTTGTGGGTTGTCCATAGCTTCGAGTGAATCTCCAAAGAGGGTTGGTTCCCTTGGTGTCTCGCCTAAATTAACTTATGCTATTGTCACTCATTGAGGAAAAGGGGACAAAAGACATAAAGTGAAACCTAAATCCTAAATGGGTAATGCACCAAAATGTTTATAGAACCTACATTGCTACTTAACACGTACATAATATGTTCAAGTGAACAAGCTATTTTATCACATCTTGACTTTGCTTGCATAAATTTTATTTGATAATAAATGTCCAATTCGGTGGGACCATTGGACAATATGTGTTTTCATGGATGGTAAATTAGATGTTACTTTTAAAATGCATGCTATTGTGATTAAAATAATGAATTATTGTGATGCAAATATTTTGATTATCAATTGTGGTTTTATGGACTAACCTATTGATGAGATATTGAGTACAAATGAGTGTAGGAACAGGCTGAAGGCGAGAACATGGCTGAGGTAGAGATGTCCTAGCCACCCAACAATAGTTGACATGATGGAAATCCTACGCACACACTCACGTGATTGCACTCATCTTGCATTGTGTATGATTATGATTGCATTATTTTATCTGAATACATCATTTCTTTTTATGTATTATGACAATGACTATTTCTTATGGATGTTTTGTTACCAAATTAAATTAATTAGGAAAATAAAAGATTTTATTTTCTAATATTTGATAATGATAAACTCATAATTTATATTTATATATAATAATAATATAATAAAGGAAATTATTAATATATATATAAATATGTAAATAGTTATTAAAAAGAAATTTAAAGGAGGAGATTTGCTACTCTTGAGACAAAGGGAGTCTTCAAGGAGCAAATATTCCTTGATTACCTCGGGGATTAAAGGTTAGGTGAACTAGATGAAAAATAAAGAATATTTATACAACTTGATTAAACAAAATTCTAAACTATTGAGGACAAGGATGATAAAATTGCTTAACAAAAAAACCGATAACAAGATTAAAACCTATGGTATACAGAAACAAAAACTGCAAACTCATAGGATTCTACCCCCATGAGGATAAAGCCTCAACCATAGACAATAGTGCATCGCAAGGATGTTTGCACCCTGCACTATCGTCCTTGATAAAACAAAGAATAAGGACTTGAAATCTATAATCTCCAATTTCTCAAATTTGTACATCTACACACAAAACAAAGAGGCAGGAAATTTTGGGGCTATTTCAAGGTGTGCCTCAATCAAACACTTGCTTTGGTGTTTCCACCTCCACAGACAACTAAATAGATAGAGATAAACAAAAATACATGAAATGTAAAATATGTGTGATAGAAACAAACCCAGTAAAGGAGGAGAACCCCAACAATTATAAAGACATGTAATAGAAACAATCCCCATAAAGGAGGAAAATCCCTATTAAAAAGAAAGTAGACGAGATCAAATAAACAACATTATATAGACAAAATAAGAAGACAATAGAGTAATACCAACAGCTTGTGGCTTCCCTCTTGGCTTGATAGACTTGATGGAGTAGCTTGTACAAGATCCTTGACTATTGCTTGGGAAAGAAATCTGGCAAAGCTTTGCTATGAGGAATGAGAGAGCAAGAAGAAATGAGAAGAATGAGATCGAATGAAGAATGAGAGTGAAAAATAGAGTTTTGTGAGGTTGCATGGGTGAGAGGAGTCGTTACATCCATTTTTCTACCACAATGACACGTACCATAGGCAAAGGACATGCAATATTCTCATTTGAATCTCAGAAAGTTCGGGGATGATAGTGTGTCATGTGACCATTTGTGCATCACGCAAGTGTCCTACTCAAAACTTTGTAATAATGAGATAACCAAGCTGTTAATGCTTCATCATTGTCACCTATGAAGGAAAAATCGTGAAATTCCAACTTATAGGTTTTTTTCATAAATGTGGTGGGCTAGATGTGCAAGTGTGAAATTTCCATGGGGTGCACTTTTACGATGCTATATTTTCCCCCCACTTTAGTGAGCTATATTTTTGAGAAAAAATAGCTACACTAAAGTAGCTAAGAAGACATAAATGCTAAAATTGAAAATTTGAGAATTTTATAGATTTTTTCCAAAAGGAAATTGTAGATGTTGTAGAGGTCAAGTATGCATATACTGACGATACCCCCAATGTTTGAAATTCATGAGAGACTACAATTTCTAACGTGAAGTTTCATTCTACAAAACTCAAAATTGGGTCAATTTTGAAATCGGAAGAAGCTACCACAATGAAAAGAATGCTTAAGAAAATTTGTGAATTGGAAGGAAAAAAAATATGATGAAGAGATGAGTAGCTACCACAATGAGAAGAATGCTTAAGAAAATTTGTGAATTGGAAGAAAAAAATATGATGAAAAGATGAGTATATGCCTCCTCCTATTTTTTCCCCCAGCTAGATGGGTGAAAACAAAAAGGATGGAAGGAATAGTTTCACCACGAAAAATGGGTGAAAACGAGCCTATATATGTCGGGGTGGGCCCATGGAAGGGTCATTTTCACTATTCATTGTGAGAAGTTTGTTGACTATTCAAGAGAGTTGTTAGAAAAATGCCTCGCAAATGAGAGTTCAGGCTATTGTGGATCAACCAGTTGCACACTGATGTGGCAAGGGGAAACCCACCTGATGAGGTATGTAAAAATTTCATCCAACTTGTCATTTTAGCACTTTTTTAGCATTTTAATTTTCTCAAGCATGTAGGTGTCCAACCAATGTGACAGTGTTCAACAAACATGCTAGTGTCTCATCGACATGTTAATGTTTGTCGGTTGTGCTAACATCCTACCTATGTGCTATCATTGGCTAGTTCAGCCTCAAACATTAGTATGGCGTGCAAATGTTTGTGCAATGTATTCTAGTCTTAGAGGCTGACTTAGGAATTTTTTGATGATGTAGAGTTAGAATATTTTTGAGATGTAGATTATTTTGACATGATATGTTATGTTTTTATAGGAGTGGCCTAAGATCAAAGAGTGTATCTAGTGGGGCAATTCTATCATTGCAGTTGTAGAGCCGCAACAATGAGATCAACATTGACGACTATGGTCTGCTTCAACATGTCAGGTTGTGGTGGGTATATACGATGTCGGAGATCCGATTCTATGCCCCATGCTCATGGCGCTCATGGAGAGATGGGACACCAATACTTTGACATTTCATCTCCCCATCGAGGAGATGATTGTTATCGTGGAGGATGTCTACCACATCCTATGCCTACCCATTCATAGAGAGCAGGTGGTGTACGAGGATGGAAGGATAGCCCAAGATGCGTAGGTTGCACAACAGTACTACCTCAATTGCATAGGCTCAAAGGACACATCTAGGTATATCTACATGTGTTGACTTGAGTATGGTTGCATAGTGATGTTTTTGGTTCATTGGGTGATGATTGTGATTGTCACACTGTAGGTCATGATGGATGGGAAAGGATTGTACCTCTATGAGGGCCTCATCCATTGCATATGAGTGATGGAGGAGCGAAGGATAGTATTTGCATGGGGTTGGAGCATGCTCGTGCACCTATGACATGACCTTCGACAATATGTCCACTATGAGTACCATAGCATCATCGCCTACATGCTTCTTTAGGTATGGGCATTTGAGCACATATGTGGCACATGGTCAACTAGGTATCCCCTAGTCTTGTCACACGGATTCCCTCAAGCGCATGTTCACCCCCTGATATGCAACTAGTGATATAAAGACTTACAATTTTGGCAGAAAAGGATAGATGCCTTAAGGAGACAAAACATCAAATGGCGACCTTATAGGTGGATGGAGATCTGGTCGTCCGAAAAGAGGCAGTTGTAGAGGATGCAACATGATCAATTCTTGTTTATGCGATCAAACCATATTATTGTACCATACTATTGGCACTAGGTCACCCATTAGTTCAAACAGGTGCAAGCAATCCCCTCGATGACTCCTATTTATATGCAATCCCACATGAGCACGACACGAGTGGGAGACTATCCTCATCCAACAATCATGGATTTCATAAGCTCAACAACAACTATGGTTTAGATGAGGACCAACCTAAGGCCCTAATGATCAATGACATTAATGTCATAACTGTATTTGCTAATTGGTGGTTGGTAGCAAGTCCCACCTTGATTTCCCTAGCAAGTGCCCTCGCAGGAAATGTCGATGCTCAAGGGTCAGAGGGTGAGGATCCTAAAAGCCATGGCAAGGGGAATGAGGTGGTGGGTAGAGCATAGGAGAAGTCAAGGTGACGAAAACGTGTGGTGTCACCTATACACACTCCACCTATCTCAATAGCACTGCCCACCACCCAAACAGTCATGCCTCCTTTGACAATGGCAACAGGGCTAAGCATCTCATCCAATAGTGGTGCTCCACCTCTATACCCACACTAGTAGGCTAGGGACCTGGGTACGAGTATGGTATTTGTTACTTCAATTCAATTATTTTTTTTCAATTCTTTCATTTCAATTTTCTCATATATATACATGTATACTCTGATGACATGGTACTAACATCGGTCATTGTCTTTGTGGTTGCAGTGTTCACATAAGAGTTACTCAATTTTTGTAGGTGGTGCATATCAGAGGCATTCTTAGCCATCCAGATACAAGGGTCACTCTTGGATGCATACATTCTATGTACAATAGGGCTCCATGCTCCATTATTTGAGCCTATAGTGCATCTCAAGAGGCCTATGAGGAGGCATGGGTGGAGATAGTCCATCAAACTATTGAATTTATCACAATGATCAAGAAGAGGGACCAACAAGTTACTGAGCTCCTTATTGCCCTCTTTAAGTGAGACCAGGTTGTGAGGTGGGTTGAGAGTGTTGAGGTGACACATGATGCCCTATAGAGCCTGGTCGATAACCTCGGGAGGTAGGTAGAGGTGGTGAGGATGGCACCCATTGACCTCTAGCATCCTCAAGTGTAGTAACTCAAGGATGAGTTGCGGTAGGCCCGAGAGTGGGAGGCTTCACTGATAAAGTGCGTCGTGTCACTATGAGAGGAGGTCACAAAGCTATGAGGAGATATTTGAGGACTACGATCATGGAGCATGTCCATATCATGGTCTCACCGATCACACTCATATGCATCCATCCAACATCCTCCTCCACCATCACTAGTGCTAGAGGGCTCTAGGAGCGATGCACCCAGGGGCTAGAGAGCCAATTTTGATGTACCATACCATTGATGTATAGCATTTTTTGATGTATATATTTATAGATAGATATGCATACACCACATTTTATCATAGTGGTGTGATACATGTACATGAAATTATTTTTAATATATATATGAGATTTTGGATCAACACCATGGTGTTCTTTATGTGTATGCTTCTTTTTCATGTATGATTATGTGATGGATGTATGTTTATGGATGTATGCTCATATTAGATACTATCATGATTTAATAAACACACATTGGATGCATGCTTAATTAAATGCATTGATGATCTAATATATGGCTAAAATAATTAATCATATGTAGAATGTAAATACATAGAATAGAAATAAAACACATGTATATATATATACATACACATGAACCTAATTAAAGAGATTAAATACATACACATGATTGCATCATAATACAAATTAAAAAGATAATGTTTTAATGAAGAAATTTCATAGCATAATGAACTACAGTCCCTAAAGAGAGACGAGTGTCATGCATATGCCACATAGACGCTATGCATAGTATCAATGAAGATTTATTGCATTGACCGATTCTTTTAGAGGAGTACCATCTATAGACGACAATATATAGGCAGAAAAACCATACACAAAGGTGATTATGTAGGTGCCTAACCAATTAGGGTTGCACTTCCCCTTTTGATTAGGTGGTGTATTTGTACATTTCTTTGGTTCTCATAAAGAATGATATCACCTACCTTAAAAGTATGAGAAAGAACACCTTGATTGTAATGTTTAGAGATAAATATTTGATAATCTTGGAGATGTTCAAGGGTTTACAATCGATGCTCATCAAGCAACTCAAACTAGTGTAGACATTCAACATGGTAAGTGTCATCATCAATTAACCCTTTAAGGGAAACTTGCAGAGATGAAATTTCCAACTCTAAAGGCATGATAGCCTCCAAACCATATACAAGGTTATACAAGGTTGTACCAATATCTATATAAAAACTCATGTGATAGGCCCATAAGGTGTAAGTCAATTGAGTATGCTAGTCCTTACTGTCTTTTTACTATTTTTTGAAGAATTAGCTCAAGAGTTTTATTAGATGCTTCGACTTGGCCATTAGATTGAGGATAATAAGGTATAAAAAATCAATGTAGAATATGAAATTTTTCTAAGAATTGCTTCACCTCTTTGTTCTTAAATGAAGCACCATTGTTAGAAACAAGGGTAGAAGGCAATCTAAAATGAGCAATGATATTGTTTAGAAGAAAACTACAAATTGCTTCACCGTTAATGGACCAAAGTGGAATAGCTTCAAACCATTTCATAAAGTAATAAGTAGCAGTGGTGATTAAGGCATGTCCCTTATAAGAAGGAGGTGATATTTTTCCTATAATATCCAACCCCCATTTTGCAAATGGACAAGGAAAGATATGATTTTGAAGCTCTTGTGTAGGAGCTTGGATGAGATTACTATGTTGTTGACATTGAGGACACTTCTTGACAAAGGAAAAGGAGTCTTGCTTCATCATTTTCCAATAGTATTCCATATGAATCAGTTTACGTACTAAAGATTTACCACTGAAATGTCCACCTCCAAAGCTTGAATAAGCTTCTTGAAGGGCAAGGGGTATTTCAGTCTTAGTGAGACACTGAAGAAGAAGACCATTATAAGATTTTTGATAAAGAATATTAGACAGGATAATGTATCGAGTTGAAAGATTTCATATCTGAGTGTGAGTGTTTTTAGTCGTATCATTGAGAAAAATCGTAGTCTTCAAATATTTATAAATGTGATAATACCATTTCCATGAGTTCACATGAGCGCACATGAGACTATTAGGTTCAAGTTGATCTGAGACAGTAGGAGAGTGAAGAATTTGAACCATGAAGTGGCACTCTTATACACCATCTCCTGAGGGCACAAGGGAGGTTGCACTTGCCATTACATCCATGTGGCAATTTTCTCTCCTAAGAACATTGTCTATAGTAAAATAGGAGAATTGATCAAGGATAAAGCCAAATATTGATACTGAGATAACTTACTTTGCTTAGCTTGTTATGCTCTTGTGATTTGATTTACAATAAGTTTTAAATCACCATGAATGTAAATATGTTTAATGTTTAATGCTATCACAACACATAAGCCGACAATAAGCGGGACTGCATTACGAGAATTTAACTGCGGAGATTGCCTGGTTCGATTACCCACGAACTGACGAAGGATTGGCCTGTCACCAGTCAGGAAGGAGTGAGATGAGGGAGCTTCTGCCAATTAATCAACAACAACTTGTCCTTTAATTTCTTTATAAGTTATGAACTTAATTTCAAACTCAAAAAGCAACATTACCCATTTTCTAACCCTCCTGAAAGATCGGTTCTAGTAAATAAATGTTTAAGGTCACATTTCACAATCACATAGGTTTCAACATGGAGAAGACAATGTTGTAACTTTTATGTTGCAAAAATGAGAGTGATACATTGCTTCTCCATGGTAGAATATCGAGTTTCATAATCAACTAGGATATGACTAATGTAATAGATCACTCTTTCTTTACCATTATCATCACGTTGAGCTAATAAAGCTACTAAAGCATGAGGTGATGTAGAGATATAAAGTAAAAAGGGTCTATCCTACATAGCCAACATCAAGATAGGAGGATTGGCTAAATAACTTTTGATAGGTTCAAAAGCCTTTATGCACTCATCATCCCATAAAAAATGAACATATTTCTTCAAAAAAATTGTGAATGGAAGGGTGCAATCAACCAATTGAGATACAAATCTACAAATCACCTAAATCTTCCCTTGCAAACTACATAGTTGAGAGATGTTTTTAGGTGGAGGAATGTTAATGATTGTATCAATCTTATTTGTGTCAACTTCGATTCCTTGGTGAGAGATGATAAATCCTAAAAGCTTGTCAGCATCTACACCAAAGACACACTTAAGAGGATTTAATCTCATCTTATAGATTTGAAGCCTTTCAAAGATATGATAGATTTTTGATGTGATATTGATGAATCGTGGACTTAGCCAAGATGTTATCAACGTAATCTTCTAGAATTTTATGAATAAAGTCATGAAAGATAAGTCATTGCCTGTTAGTAAGTTGCTCTAGCATCCTTTAACCCAAATGACATAACCACATAACAAAAGGTTCCCCAAGGTGTAGTGAAGGTTGTCTTATACTGATCTTTCAGGTTAATATGAATTTGATTATAGCCTGAGAAACCATCTATAAAGGATAATAAGGCATGGCCTGTAGTCAAGCCCATAATCATATCAATATTAGGCAATAAAAAATCATCTTTAAGAGAAGCCTTATTGAGATTATGAAAATCTATACAATTGTGAATATGGCTATCAAATTTACCAACAACAACTATATTTGATATCCAAGGTGAATAGTGAATAGGACAAATAAAACTAGCTTTTAGAAACTTTTCTATCTTAGTCTTGACTAATAAAGGGATCCTAGGATTCATTTTACAGATATTTTGTTTAATATGCTTGGAATTAGAATATAGAGCAATATTATGAATTACCACATATTCATTAATACCAGGCATGTCCTTATATGACCAAGTAAAAATATCAAGATGAGAATGTACCCAGTCAACATGTTGTTTAGATTCTTTCGAAAGATATTTCCAAATTTAATCACTTTTTTAGTAGATTTAGGATCCGTGAAAACATTGAAAGTATCCCCTTTAAAGAGAGTATTGTGATCTTTAGGATGAGGTGTAGGAGTACTATCGTCCACATTAGATAAAGGAACCTACTCATTAACACTCATAATAAATTTTCCAAAATATGCATGTTTATTCAAGCAATATGGGAATTGTCATTTATGGTGATAAGAAGGTAAGTTAGAGTAGGCACTTAAGAATTATTCTAGTGCTTTATCCAAAGATAAAACATCTAGAGGAACTTCATTAGAGTCTATTTTACTTTCAATATATTTAGGATGAACTAATTTAATAAAAGGAGGTTCGCTGGAAATCATGTTGACATTCAACAATGGTTTCACCTTAAACTTCGTGGGGTAGTATCCAAGTCCAATCTTAAACTTATGAGGATCATCCTCTAAGGGGAATTTAATACCTTGTTCATTATGCCCACAACCTTTACCTCCATAATCAAATTTAGAAAATATATTGAAGCCTAGACCATAACATGTTTGTAATTCTTGGAAAGGAGGATTAGCATAAAGAATGTAATACGTGCTATAAGTATCACACTCCTTTACAAGAACACAACCATCCTTCTTAGTGGGAATACAAACACTATCCTCCTTAATAGAAGCGTGATCATCTTCCTT
>VDFB02141030.1:0-12310 GCA_007258455.2 Sequoia sempervirens | reverse complement strand
TTTTTAGAAAGTTTTGCCAGTATCCGTTTTAAAAGAAACCCAAAAAAAGTTTACTACTTTTAGAAAATTTCTAAAAATAGCAGTTTTCCTAAAAACTAGGGATGAAAAACTGAGACTTGGGTTTTGTAGATTAAGTTGCTCTGAGCAGACCCAAATCGTTAGATTTTGAAAATTTTGTGTTTTAATCCCACATGTAAGACCTGCACACCCAAATTTTGACCTTTTTTAACTTATTTAACAAGACTTTTACTCATTTCTTCAAAATGTCTAAGTGTATCAAAAATTTTAATTTTGGGGTACAACAGAATATTAAATAATCCAACCTTAGTCTCTCCAACGCCACCATAGAAAAAACACTACTGAGGACACTATGAGTCTAAGACCAGTTTCCCGAAATAGGCTTACTATAAGTAGCAATTGCAAAAAATAGTAAGTGCTCACCAAATATCATACTGGCTGAAACATTAAAGCTCATCGGACAACTCCCACATACTACCCAAATAGGAAACCCTACATTGCACTGCTGCTCGGACCAATTACTAAAAATAGTGAGTTAGAACCAAACTAGCCCAAAGGAGGACATCGAAAATGGGGACATTACAAAGTAGCAATTAATATATATAATACACATCATTCAAAGGAAGCAATTATTAATTGTGAAAATGCAGCGATAAAGATTCATAAAAGGCAGCATAAGACATCTTATTAAAAGGAAAATATATGTATGTATTAATTGCTCATTTTAAGCTATTAATAAGTTAAAAAAGGCAGCGATTAAATATATAAGAAAGCAGCAGTTAGTTTTGAAGAGGCAGCAATGGAGAATTAAGAGGAGACATGACTGTCTCAAGAGGTTATCTCCTTTCCAAAAGAATGCCTCTCTTCACTCAGCCATGAGGATATAATAGGAATCAGATTTGTGTGAAGGAAGGTGATGTAAGAGACTAGGTGTCTCTCAACCCCAACTTCTGAGGGAAATGCAATTTTTTGTTTGTTTTGTTGTGTTTTGAGTTTTTTTGTAATTTTTTGCAATAAAAGGAATGGTGCGATCTTTGGAAATAAATACTTGAAAAATATAAATAAAATGCCAGAAGACTAGATATGAAAGAATACAGCTTATAATCGGAAGACAGATGATTTATTGCTCTCTCAAAATGATTACAACTGCGAAGTTCAAACATGCAAATAAAAAGGCAAGCTATTTATTGATGAACCTAGATAAGCTTGCAATCGCCTGAAAAGAAGCCTGAGATGGTACGGCCAAATGAAATAATGCAATCTCCCACCTCAAAATCAATGCAAAAGCTTCAGAAACCCTAGGCGCCACCTTTGGAAGAAAGATTGATCAAAAAGGCAAGGCGTTTTGCCTGAAGATGAAGGTACGGCCTTGCTGCTGAGAAGTACAGCCCAATAACCAGCAATTAATAATTCCGTACTACCTTGAAATGCATGCCAGATGAAGGATAATGAATGGCCGTTGAAAGAGATTTCCTTCTGGAAGAAAATTGGTTCAAACCCCAATCTGAATCTCACCAATAAGCTCTGTAATAACTCCTAAATGAAGCCACTCAATTGACAATCTTCAGTTGATCTTTCACAGCCTTAGTATGCCTGATTCTGAAGAGGGAACATTCTCCAAAATCCAATGATGAAGCGAATTTGCAGAAACCCTTGTTTCACAAATTGCAATGTTCTCAGAGAGAAATAAAGACAAATTAGAATAATTCACAATGAAGTTCAATTTGTCTCTTTGAAAAATATAAACTCTCCTCAAAGGCTTGACCCAAAAAAGCAACTTCAATAAGCATTTAATAAATCATTAATTCGCCCTTGGTAGACTTAGGGAAAATTATCATTATAAGGCGTCCTTTTTAAAATGATTAATGAATATACATTCATTAATAATAATCGCCCTTTTCAATATAAAGTATTAAATACTTTATATTATTCCATTCATAAATCAATATTTCATTAATTGACTTTATAATATAAAGTCACAACATTAATATTTCGCCAAATATCATTAAATGCTCAAATATTCGCTATCTGCTCACCAAACTATCAAACTGGGTCGAAACTGAGATGATGAACTAAGCTACGTGCCCTGCCAGAAATAGTAACTCCTGTTGGCCAGACTTACTATAAATAGTAAGTTCTTGAATATCACTCTGTAAGACTCTACAAAGGCCCAAACTTGAGTCAACTGATGGAGTAATGTCCCAAAATGCAGGATAACTGCCAAAAGCAACCCTCTAAACACATCTGTCAGCCTACGAGGGTCTGAATAATAGGCTAACCCCTCAAACACCTGAACTGCCTAGGAAGGGGACATTACAGGTGAGTAGATGTGTGAGATATGTGAAGAGTGAAGAAGGAAAAGTGTGTAGAGCAATGGAGTGTATAGATTATTTATAGAACATTCAAATAGGGAAAGTGATCAATAAGAGATATAAATCTGGAATGATTGAGTAAGATACACATATAAAGAAGATCAAATAAGGAGAAAAATGAAAGACAAATCAAGCATGGAGAAATGAATATATAAAATAAGTGTGTGGAGTAAAAAGAGATACATCATACTTATACCAGCAGCCTTGTATGAAGAGAGGAATAAATATATAATTAAGGCAGATCTTGTGAGAAAGGCATATGTAATCATAATGCATTGAAGGATCAGATTTATTCTCAAGAAGACAAGATTCTATTGGAGAGGTTGGTGCCTCATATGGAACAAGGTCGGTGCCTCATACGGAATGAGGTTGGTGCCTCATATTGAAGAGATTGGTGTCTCTTACTAAGTTGGTGCTCAGTTGTGATATTGGTGTCTCCAGTGAGTTGGTGCCTACAAATCATATAAGAGGGGATTGGTGTCTCTTGTAGGTTGGTGCATACAAAGATTATAAAAGAGACTTATATAAAAGCAATATTTTTCCATGGTTTTCTCTCATAAGGGTTTCACAGAAATCGTGTCTTCTTGTGTTGCATAATTGTTAGATCTTATGTGAATGATATTGTGCAATTGATATTATTGTGGTTGTTAGTTTGAAAAAGTAAAGAATTGTCTTATACTAATCCACCCTGCCCCCCCCTCTTAGTATAAGTGTGTGTTTCATCAGAAACATGTTCCCATCCCCTGCTGTCCTCATCCTAGAAACTTGGTGTAACATAGGTTTCAACCAAGCTCCCTCAAATGTGGTCAAATTGTCAAATTTCAACCAAAATTGCTCTCAGAAAATAACCAAAATTTGCTCAGAAATGAGCAAAAATGCCCAGAAGACAGATTTTGAGTTTGAAAAATTGCAAATATCGTGATTTTTTGATTGATTTTTTCGGTTGAATGATCAAATGAAAAAGATGTCAGTTTTTGGAGTAAACAATGATCAGCATGGCAAGTCCTGATTAATCATTATTTTTTCCCAAGTTCTTCCTTTATGATATAAAGTCTAAAGTATAATCAGAGGGGAATTATCAATTTTTTAAATGAGAAAGAGTAAGGGTTGGCTATTCTCATGCATTGGTATGCAAACTTTATTAATAGGATAGAGGCTATATAACAAATTCTGAGTGGTGAAAGGTTGAGAAGGGAACAATTTCACCAACCAGCAGTTTCAACAATTCAACACAGTGAAAATAGCTCGCAATCAAAGGTATATCTTGCTGAATTACCTCACTGCTTTTCCAGAGCAATGGAACATGCACCCTAAGAGTCTAGAAGAAGGGTATGCTGCCTGCATTTGGAATTCTGAGTGTCAAATGTCTGCTCGCCTGAATTCTGGGAAAAGGCACTGCAACTCCAAGAAACAACAGCTGAGGCTTTTCTTTTCTCCCTTCAGTTCCTTTGTGCCTAGCTTTGTCATCTATATATAAGCATTTCAATGTCTTTCTTGGTCTAAATCCATGTGTGACTATCTGCCTTGATTATGTATCTCGTTTTCAACAGGGTTTAGCTTGAATAGCACCCATCCATGGGTTCCTGTAATCTTCCCTACAAGCATGTACATGGACAGAGTTTCTGTAATTTTCACTACAGTTAATATATACAACTTTTTCATTATTAAAAAAAATCAACTTAATCTTAAGAAGATTAAAAAAGTACCAGTTAAAGATGATGAAAATATATTAGAGACTTTGATGATGACTGCCTTCATATTGTCTAATCAGGATACTTCATGGGCCAAGTGAAGAAAATGCCCGAGAAGTTTGGCTAAAAAGTCTTACAATAAAAAAGAAATGCTATAATAGTCATACAAGAAACATTTGCAAATCAACTCAAAAGTGGTGAAAGAATTAATTTCACTTCACATAAACAAAATTGGACATAAAGATCAGTCAAGTGCAATTGATAAATATTTCAAGGCAATTAGGATGACATTAAATATCATGAAGATAAGAAATCTTGAATATTGAAGGGATAATGGAAAACGGGGAAATGAAGACATTATGAAAAAATTATGAAATTCTAGCTAGAGATTGTTTTTATTGAGGAAAGCTGGGACATTTCAGGTCCATGAACTAGGGATTTGGTTCAAATGGATTAGGTAAATGAGGCTAACACAATTGAGGCTCAAGAAGTATCTATGTTTGAAGAGTTAGGTCTAAGGAAACATGAGAACTTGGTGAGTGAACATAATCGTACTGGAGATTGATGTTTCTGCAGTTTATCACATGATTATCTGGTGAAACACAACTACATGGGGCTTCGTTATTATCATTAAGCAGTGGTTGAGAAATAATATGCATCTGGAGGAGCAAAACTTTCAGTGATCAAGGTTTAGTGTCGCTGTCATCCCCAGAATGATCATGATGAGAGGCCTTTAGCGTAATGACATTTGTTGTTTGCAATGTTTTAAGCTACTTAAGAAGGCTATGCACGGTGTCCAGTTCATGTTAGGAGTGAGACATCATTCAAATATAAAGTATCATGCATGGGTAACTTAAAAATCATTGCCTTTGGATTGTGAAGAGTCATTTGTAAATTCCTAGTATTTACTAATAGTAAAGGATATGTTATGAGAATTTGAATTTTATTGAATGTCCATTGTATTTTATTTCTGCATGCTTTTGCTTTTCATATTTCTGTATATAGATTTTTCTTAGCAAAGTTTGCATTTATAACTCAATGTTTTCAATCAGAGATCCTGTCCTGGCTTGTTACAAGCAAAAATGAAATATAAATCAGAGTGAACTTTTTTGTTATTTCATTCATGTAATCTGTTTGTGATTGGTATCAAATCTTTACTAGTATTTTTTACTCAAACTTTTACACATTGGCTGCATCCAAATCAGGCTGTCTGAATTCTTTGTTGCATGCCTTTTTTGGCAATAAAGGAGTCTTAAGTTCAGCATTTTTGGAAGAAATGGTCTTTCTTTCTCAGTATCAACGCCAAGTTTTCTGATGCATTGCTATTTCTGCAGATACACAAAACAAAGTGATATTTCGCGTGGACGAACTTGGTTTTTCCATGGGGAACGCAAGATTATGCTGTATACAGAGCGTGCTCATTTCTATCATAGATATAAGGTGTGTTACATTTTGAAGCAAATGATTGCACATTTTTTATTTATTACATGGTACTTGTTTATTGAAATTAGGGTGCTTATGATGCAGATCCGTGGTATACGGGATTTGATCTATTATTCTCTTCCAGAGAGGAATGACTTTTATGCTGAGGTAGTATATTGCTATTTGTGTCTTTATCATTTTAGCTGAAAATGGTCTTTACCTAATTATCTTCTATAAAAGTGTATATGCCTTTAACTATAGCATAACTTGGTATTTTGAATTGCCATTTTAATTTGTGCTCTACAGATTTTAGTTTTCAGTTCTGTACCATGGTCTTATTGCTCTTTGTTTTGCATCTGTTTCTCAGATTACCAATATGTTTGAAGGGGTCGATAATCCTACATGCACTGTTCTATTTTCACACTTTGATAGTTTGCAAGTAAGAAATTGCGTATCTTATCCATCTTGTGTTAGATTGCTATTTCTGTTAGATTTTTAATTTTCTTTGGTTCCTTACTGGAATGATGCTATGGTCCCAATTTGGTTGCAGCTTGAGAGGATTGTTGGAACATCTTCTGCACAAAAAATGTTGAAATCTAAGAAGCAAACATTCATATTCTGCTAGAGAAATCTTGATATACCTCAATTGAAGCAGTGCAATCTTGATATATTCCTATCAAGTACCTTTTAAATCACTATTGACATTCTTTTGGTAAAAAAAGCCTTTCGTACAATTGTTATGCAGATGAAAAGTTTGCATCTGATCCTATTCTTCTTTGTAAGAACCACATTCAGAAGTGTAGGATATGGTCTCACTTAATATCAATTTACTCATTTAATTTTAAGATCTATTACAAGTCGTAACTTCTCACACAATCTCCACATTTGTGTTGTTGGTGTTGCTGTCCGACCATAATATCAATGTTGCATAATGTGTGGCTGTGTAGTTAAGCGCTCACTCCAATGTCATAAGGGGTTTTACAATCCAAAAAACTAATACTTTATCTGGCGATCTGTGTAATACTTTCTTGTTATTTTCGCTCATCCTTTTACTACTTTCCACACACTGCTTGTAACAGTTCAAAAAATATTGTAAACTTTCTAGCTGTGCAGTCCAAATTAAAAGCACTTTAGACTTTCTATATTTCTGAATTCATTTAATCAATGGATCAGCACCTTCCTAAACACATATTTTAGTTAGTCGTGTACAATGTTCTTTATATATATATATATATATATATATATATGTATGATTCACTGAAAGCATACAGGCAGTCATGGCATATCTTTGGTCAGGTATGAACTGGTTCTAACAATTACTGGGTTTAATATAGTATTTGATGCACATTTTACACAGTCCAATTTAACTTGGTCCATTCTATAATACAATCTCATGCGCATTTAGCATTTAACTTGACCATTTTGCAAATGTGTGAGAACTGAAAGGGTATAGCTATAATGCTAGTTATACTTGGTTATTCTAGCATTTGATGATGATGATAATGATATTAATGTACACAAAAGGACAAAGTTGGTCCATTAAACTGAAAAAGTACAATGAAAAATAACGAATAGGAAGTGCAAGTGCAACTCCGGCAAAACCAAAAGAGGACAAAAATAAGCACAAACTGTCACAACCATCACAATTTGGCCATAATGCATTAAGGTTGGATGCAAGACTCATAAATGATAATTGTTACATGGGGCACAACAGTCAGAGAAATATTTCCAAATAAAGACTGGCAATCCATTTAACCACTGACCTGGCCACAAGTGTTAGACCATGATTACAGCTGTAATGGAACCTTATGAATCTGTTTTAGTTGGCAAAGTCTGCATAGGGTTGTGGGAATTTATTTATCTGCAATTCTGAGCATCAGCCACATTTGTTGGGCAACAATTATGTTAAATTCTGACAGGCGCCTGATTCCCATTCCTGGTCTGAGCATTAAAAATGCTGGCGGCAATTCTTTTGGTGTTGGGTTATGACTCATTCCGAGTGCTACTGTTGAGGCATTTATCCTATGCCTATTTCTGATCATCCCATTAAAATTAGTGGCAGTTACCTTGGCTAGTGGCAGCTATATTACTGGCCGATGGCCTGGCTATTTTAGGCTTTTTGTTTTCTATAAAACAAATCTGTGTATGAGGAGAAAGTAGGCAAGGAAGGTATAGAGAAGATTTATTATCTTCCTCCTTAGCTCTGACCAAAAGATAAGAGAAGGAAGGAGAAAAAATGAGAGGAACAAGGGTTGTGGGAGTAAGAATTGGAGAATTATCCTGCCGCTAGGACTCTGACCTCCAAACAGAAGTCAGAGAGATCGTAGGTCAAAATTTATGAGATAGTATTGATGCTTGTAGACGGGCCATGTCTCTGCAATGTTGTTAGAGAGATCGCAAGTGAAATATACTACCTTGTGGTTGGCCTATGTGCCTGTAACTAAGTGTAGAGGAACACTTAAGCAGAATAAAATTGCAATTTAGTTACAATTCAAAAATTAATGAGTGCTATTTTATTCCTGTTGTTTGTCACCTAATACTTTTGAAATATGTGTATTGCTGCTTGGATTAGCCACCCTTCACTGGGTGCTTGATCCTCGTTTGCATCAAGTGGTCACATAGCTAGTATTGTTCTTGTTTGAGTGTCCTCTAACAAGAGTATTGGGTAGAAGGTGTGGGAGTGTTCATTGTGTAGAATGTGGGTAGAGGGGGTTTTGGCTGTGTATCTTCCAATTACATTGTTGGATAGAGAATAGTCGTGGTTGTGAACGAGTGTAAGAGGGTTTTGTCTTTGGGATCGCAGGTTGTGAGAGTGTGTGAAAAGATGTCTTCTAGAAAGAGTATTGGGATAGCCTTGGGAAGGGCTATACAAGTTTCCTTTAACGAGAGAAAAGAGAGAGAGCTTTAAAGTAAAAAGTTAGAAAAGGAAAGAGTAAGTGTGCAAAGATATCTAAGATGTTAGGATTCTTGAAATAGAAGAATTGAGAGTAGGCAAGAAAAGATGGGAGCTATTGAGTCAATTCTTTTCTCTAGCATTGATTTGTTCTTAAGTATTAAGAAAATCAAATAAGAGAAGAAAGAAAGCACACAAGAGGTGGAAGAAAACATCCTCATGCAAGTGGATGATTAAGAAGAGAAATATAATATAGCAATAGCAGCATGTCTTTTAGAAGGCATGGAGGTGTTGGAGAATGGGGATGCATGTGAAGATCTTGTTATAGTAGAGGATGACAAATAAGAGAAAAATGTATTCCTTAAAATCCATGTCCTTTAGAGAAGTACACTGATGAGGTACCAAATGCACATAGCAAAGATGTACATCAAGATGGTGTAAGAAGTAGAAGTTCTAGTTGTTGAAGTTGAGGTATTTGTAGAAGTAGATAAGGAGGTGATTAGTTTTTATAAAATTGGTTGTGATGATTTATATGCAAGAGAAGTGAAGAGTGTAGAATGAATGGATAAAGAGGTTTTCATAGAGATGGATGGACAACGGTTTGTTGAATCTCATTAAAAAGGGAAGATGGTGGAGAAGAAAAATTAGGAGGTAATCAATCTATGGTGGGTATAGGTTCATGAGGTGTGAAGGTGGATAGATGAGTTTAGTGAAAGGAAATAGGAGTTGTCCCGACTAAGTGTCGAAAGAGCAAAAGAAATATTTTTAAGGTATTTGATTCAATGATGGAGCTTGCTATGAATTGTGCACTTTTTGGAAGGGTGGTCCTTCCACTCAACTCTATTTTGTGAGATATGCTCACAAACTTCTTACTAAGTGTGTCTAATGTAGGAGCACTTAGGGCTCTCTCAATCCTACAATGCCCAAAAAATATTGTTAAATCAATTTTTGTTTTCTTTTTTATTTTGTGTTGTAGGTCTCATTTGGCATTCATTTTCTCCTCTATGTGGTCTTCTTGCTAGGCACTATAGTTATTGTTTCCAATGCCTATTCATGGGTTTTGGCCCCCAATGTTGTGACAATTTTTGTTTGGCTTGATGTAAACATTGAAATATATGCCTCATCACATGTTCTTGGTCAAATGGGCAACAATTATCACTTATTGTAGACATAGGGCATGTTAGTATGGATCTTTGTTGTTACTAGGACTCACTTGCTAGACAAATCAACTTAGGTTGTGGATTTGAACATTCCTAGTTGGATAGCTACAACTCTATTCCACTTAGATGCCAACTATCACAACCATCATGATTTGACCATAATGCATTAAGGTTGGGGGCAACACTCATAAATGATAACTATTATAAATGGCACAATAGTTTGATGAGTGTTTCCAAATAAAGACTAGTGGCTCATTTGACTATTGACCCAGTTGCAATAGTTAGACCATAATTACAATTTTAAATTAACTTAATGGAGGTGTTTTAGCTAGCAAAGTTTGCATTAGGTTGTGGGAATTTATTTACTTGCAATTTTGAGCATTAGCTACATTTGTTAGGCAACAATTATGTTAAATTTTAATGTTAAAAATGTTGGCAATAGTTCTTTTGGTGTTGGGTGATCACTCATTCCTAGTGATGATGTTGAGGCATTTACATTATACCTATTTCTAATTGCACTCTTAATATTAGTGGCAATTATCTTGGTGGTAGTTATATTATTAGCTAACACCTAGCTATTTTAGGCATTTTGTTTTCTATAAAACAATCTTGTAATGAGGAGAAAGTATGCAAAGAGGGTATAGATAAGATTTATTGAATATCTTCCTCTTAGCTCTAATTGAAGATAAGAGAAGGTAAGAGAGAAAATGAGAGGAACAATAGTCATAAGAGTATAAATTAGAGAATAATCCTATTGCTAAGAATGTGACCTCCAAAAAGAGTTATTCGAGTTAAAATTTTAGTATTGACACTTGTAGTTGGGTTGTGTCCGTACAATGTTGTTAGAGTTCGTAAGTCAAATATACTACCTTGTGGTTGGGTTGTGGACCTATGAGTAGGAGTAAAGGAATACTAAAGCAAAATGCAAGTGTAATTGAGTTACAATTCAAGACTTTATGAGTGCTATTATATTCTTGTTGCTTGTCAACTAATACTTGTTGAAATATGTGTATGGTTGCTTGGGTTAGTCACCCTTCACTAGGTGCATGATCCTCATTTGCATTAATTCTGGAAACAAAGTTTTTGGCTAGATGTTGGTGAAAGATTAAACATCTCTCAAAAGAAAAGAGTCAATCATCTTTCATCCTTGTAAGCAATGAAAGTTTGCATAGTCATTATTAGAGTATAATGTTTACTTGGGTCTAATTGTACTTGTTGCAAGTACTCCTAAATAACATTTATAAGATTTTAATTTGTAAGGTTTGTCCTTATAATATAAATAAAGAATAATTGTATATAAGAACTACATACAATATATAAGACCTGTAGGTGTTATTTTTGTAACAAGAACTTGGAAGGCTAGTTTGAGGATTCTTGGGCTCCAACAAAAACTTTATAAGACCTTATTGAAACATTATTTTGAGGAAATTGGGATATAAAATCTGACAAAAAGTTTATCACGTAGCCTAGAATACATGATCTTCATTGTGATATATTTTTTTTGTAACAAACAAACCTGATATTTTTTTTCCAACCCCTATTTGTTGGATGCTTGTTTAATGATGTGTTTGTTTGGGTTTTCAATCCATTTTCAAATGAACATAACATAAAGATGATAATGTAATGGACATGTATTACTTGATAAACTAAACCTTTTCAATATAGATTGAAACAAACAACTTGAATATTAATTTTTTGTTTTATACCATAACATTACATAGTGAAATCAGACTTGGAATAAGAAGCTACAATCGTGTCAATGACTCTTCAAATGCAACAATGGACCTCTTGAATAGGCAACAATCAAACACCAAGTTCTAACCATCAAAGAGCCTCCTTCTCAATCACCTAGAACACTTTTTTCCAACTTCAACCCAACTATTGTAAACTCCACACGTGTTGGTTAAGAAATAGGGTTTTCTTCTTGCAAAGGACGTCCCTCCTTGAAGAATTGATCTGCTCTACAAATTTAGAAACTCAACCAAAAAATGCAAGCTTATGCTCTTTGGAATTGGCTGGAAATTTCCCTTTCATATATTCGATACCCATTTTGAGTCTTCAATCCATTTGAGTTGGGAGCATAAATATGAAATCTAGTTTAGAAGTGCAATGCCCAGAAAATGCAAATAAGCACACCAAAATCTTCACCAAACACTCCAAAATTGAAAACTAGCAAGCCACACCTAAAAACTCTTCAAAATACTAATAAATCTTCTGTAAAAATCACCTGAAATGAAATCTGTGAAGCACTGTATGATTCCTACTGTAGAATCACTCTCTATCTAATTAGGGAGGATATTTCACCACCGAAACCAGCCCAAGCAAAGAGGGTTTTCGTCCTTTGTTTGCAACCCAAGCACCCTAAAAGAAATTAGCAGCATTATGTTATGTTGTCAAAGCCAAGATGTGAAAACGAGAGTCAAAATGAAAATATAAAGGAGCTAGGGTGATTGACTCCAAAATCTTCTTACTTCCTCCCTAAAACCCAATGCCCTTTTTGAGCTTTTTAAAAATTAAAACATTTTAATTTATCTTCTCCTCTAGGCGTCCATCTCAAGAGGCAAATCTAATATCAATTCATCTTTCAAAAAACAACTTTAAGTTGCTTCACTAGGCCCAAGGTACTTTTCAAATGACCACTTTTAACCCCTCAACTTAATTTTATAATATAACTTTATA
Source organism: Sequoia sempervirens (assembly GCA_007258455.2). Taxonomy (NCBI): domain Eukaryota; kingdom Viridiplantae; phylum Streptophyta; class Pinopsida; order Cupressales; family Cupressaceae; genus Sequoia; species Sequoia sempervirens. The sequence continues at coordinate 75 of VDFB02141030.1, read as the reverse complement.
AAATGACTTAAGTGGTTGAATTAAACAAATAACCAATACTGCAACCTTAGGCTCTTTGAAAATAAACTGAGTAAT
>VDFB02141029.1:0-29067 GCA_007258455.2 Sequoia sempervirens | reverse complement strand
ATGACGAAAAATAGAGCACCAAGTCAAAAGATATGCCCTTCGGAGTGAAAACCACAAGATCTGAGTTCAAAGGCCTACAAAAAAAATCTAGAGCAAGATATGGTAAAAACACTAGTACCACTAGATCGGCGTCAGAATCAGCTTTCCAATGGTATCTTGTTTGTGAAAAAGGATATCGTACGCAAAAACTACACCTGATGAGGAAAGTTGCTAACAGAAAAGCCCAATAAGGGTTGTAAGGCAACCTGTGGGCTAAAATTAGCCCCTAGTCCCATGCAGGACCAAGGGGCTAGTGGCAGGGGGCTAGGGCAGAGCCCCTGGTTCTTCATGCTACTGTCGGGTATGAAAATGGGGCTGGGCAGCCAGGCGGGGGTTGGGTGCATAGCGCCTGGTCCCCCATAAGACCGCGGCCTAAGCGCAGGGGGCCCGCGGGGGCTAAGCGGAGGCTCCTAGCAGCAGTGGACATTGCTAAGGGGTGGCGTCGCCGGGCTGAGCGGCCCTCCAGTGGCTGCTTGGTGGCCGATGGGCGGCGCTACGCACTTATATTGGAAGCACAGGATTTTTATTGAAAAAATCAATTTTTAAAATTTTTATTTTATTCTTTTCAAAAAAATGTGCCTTGAACTGCGTGCTGGGGAGGCTGTACAGCCCCCCAGGCAAAAAAAATTGCCTCCCAGATCAACTGCACCAAAATCGACGAAATGACAAGCGTTCTTAGGGTTTTTGGCCATTTTGAACGCAATGGTGACCTCTGTTTGTGCTCAAAGTGCCCCAAAAATTTGGCTACCCCCAGATCTTGCAAAAAATCTCCCAGCTCGAAACCCTCACAGATCTGGCAAACAATAGCCAAAATCTGCAAAATAAAAGTCAATCCTAACTTTTTCCAGTGCTTTGAATCCAATGGTGAAGCCCGATCTAATCCAAAATGCCTCATAGATGAACTCAAGGCATGATACCCTCAAGGAATCCTGAACGAACACTGCAATGATTTTCTCAAAAAATCTGAGAAGGGGCTACAAATCAAGGCTCTAATACCATGATAGAAACCAAGATCAGATTTGTAAACCAAAATATCCTTCCATAGAAGAGAAAAATAGAAAAAGCAGAGAGATTTGCAAGAAGATGTGCAAATAATTATTATTCAAGAATTCAATATTACAAGAGATAATTTGCTTTATAAAAGCAAAGATGCATAAACCTAATCTTATCTTGAGCAACAAGATAGCTCAACAAGATAAGGATAAAAACTATAACTTAGTAATTAAATATGCCTAAGTAAACTTATGCAAAGTGTAATTAATAATTAATTACACCAACACCTTGGACCTTTTTGCTTCTTGATTATAAAAGCTTAGAGCATGTTTTCTAATCCTCCAAAAAATTTCTAATCCACCTATAGTGAATCTCTCTAGTGCTTTTTCCCCATTACTCATAGGGATGCATAGCATATCCCTAATAGCTTCAATGCTAATCACCACCCTCAAGTTCTGGCCTTCTATGATGTCACTATCTGGGTTGAAATTTTTAGTGTATTCATGAACCAGCTCTGGGCAGTGATGTACTAAGGGAACTATATATTGTGAAAGACCATAGAACCACAGCCTATATGCCAAAGAGTCTCGGTTATTAGCTTAGCCTTCTTCATTCTTTCACAGGAAGCTTCCCTCAGGCTCTTAGGGTTAGTTTTGAGTTCAAGATCATGAATATTGTCCCAATCTTCTACTATTTGGGCTTTGCCCATATGGTTTGTCTTTTGTACGACCTGCGTGTGAGGCCACTTTGGCTTTTCTGGCATTCCAGGTGAGGCATAAGAGATATTACTAAAAACATTTTCCATTGGTGTTGTTAAGAAAAGCTTTCAACCGCTTCTCCTTGTGTTTCCATCTCAAGATTTTGTGCCATTTCTGAATTTTGTAGACTTTTGTGGACACTCAACCTCTCTGCAATTCTCACTTAGACTCTTTTTCAGCAAACTATGTACTCAAAAACTCTTCACAGTGTTATTCTTTTGCATGCAACACTATCCTTTTCTCGAACTGGAATTGGAGACAACGGTTTCCTTTTTACAAACAATTCAGGCATGTACTGCCAACTCTTTCATTCATGCAAAATGAATTCTTTACCTTTTGAAAATATAATAATTCATAATAACAATTAGCCATCATGTCCTATGGAACCATCTCTTGGGAAATTGATTTGGTAATTGAAGGCGTACAAAAAATTTCACATGCTTTTTCATTTAATAACTTTAGAAGAATGATTAAGCAAAAGGGCATAATGAGTACTAAAAAGATTTCAATTTGATCATGGAGACTGAAAAGCATCCATAGCTTGACACTTAGCACCTAACCATGTGGACTACCACTTGCGTTTGTCGCAAGTTTTAGCTGATTAATTACCTCTTCTTAATTTGCACGCAGCAAACACAACTTGGTGGGAATTTTGAGTTTTCTCTCAATGGGATTTTCAAGTTTTCTCTTAGTGGGATTTTTGAGTTTTCTCTCAATCATCATCATACTTATCACATGCATTGTACTCCAGCTACCTCTATAAATAGACCTAAGGATTACAACAGAATTTACACTTAGTAATTGAGTTTATTAATAGAGGCAATGGATACTCCCATTAGGCTAACTAGCAATAGGTCTCAGGTCACTTTCCTAGGTGAGATTTCTAGTAGGAATTTAAAGCATATGACTGTATAGAGTATGAGGACAAGTATAGAGTAAACACTAATATTTGCTCTCATTTTGTTGCCTCTCTGCTTGACGTTCAGGTACCAAAATAGATGATACTAAAGCTTACCATGAAATCTTCCCAAAGTGCTACCTCAAAGGCCTTGGTGAAGTTGTGACGAATGCAGTATATGGCCTTCGTATTCCAACAACAAGTGATCTCCACCGACATATTGAAGAGGATGCAATGGTGCCTTGGGTGTTATTTCTGAGTAGATTTCACATTATGACCATTAGAGAACACTGCCAAAGGGTTTCATGTGCCTACCACTTCTTGCTAAGGTGTTACAATGTAGTGCTTTCCTACAACGTGGAGTGGTAAACTGACTTCAGAAACCTGGTATTTCCTCCTCCACTTTTTGTTGCTACTATCGAAGCTCCTACTACCCTTGTTGTTCCTATTGAACCTGTTGCTCCTACTAAAGATGAAGCTCCTGCTACCCTATTTGACCCCGTTGAATGAATGAAAACTTTTCTCCTCCTTTTTGTATATATATCTTAGAAATATTTTAATATATATACTCAAAAATCCTAGCCTAAGAGCCATTTTGCTTTGTAATATTCCAAAGTACATATTACCATATAATGAATATATAGCTCTTTTGTCAATTTTCTACCTCTTTTTCTTTTCTCTGGTTCTTGTATCATGGGTTCCACTTATAAAGACTCAACCAAACAAAACACAAAAAATATTTACATTGGTAAAAGGATTAATAAAGCTAATTAAAAAATTTTAGGTGAATTCCATTCATAGGAATTCCCAATGATTTTTTTCCATGTTCTCTAATTGAAATGCATTATGTTACTTGAATTGAATGATTTGAAAATGGCCTTCCCATAGACTATCAAATTTTCCATGTTGGTTGGGCTTTGCGGCTCTCTCATTGAATTTAAGCAATAAATCCTTGTACTTAATACCCTGGTCAGAGGTTTTCTTGTCAAACTACTTCTTAACCACCTATTGATGGTTACACATGGTCGTCAAGGCCTTTTCTCTTTTCTCTTGTACCTCCAACAACTCTGCCAACTAGACCTCCATAGCTCCATTTTTCTCCACCTCCAAAGACTTGAGCAATTGTAGTGTTGGGATTTCCATAAAGATAGGCAATAGCGCTTCCTTCCCATATACTAGCTCATACGATGAAGTCTTTAAGACTTGCTTGGGGGTTATGCGGTCCACCTAGAGCATTGCTTTGAGGTTCTTATGCCACTCTCTCTGGTGTTCTAACCTGATTCTTTTGATGAGTTAGACTAAATTCTTATTAGTTGACTTGGCCAAACCATTTCCCTATGGGTAATAGTTTGAAGATGTCTTTAGGAATATGTCATGCTTAAGTACGAATTGACATACCTTTGAACCTATGAAGGCTTTCGCGTTGTTGGATATGATGGTCTTTGGCGGGCCAAAGCTTGTTACCAGTTCCTCTAGGAAATTCACAATCTCTTCCTCAATCGCATTCTTCAAGGGTATAGCCTCAACCCATTAGGTGAAATAATTTGTGGTTGTAAGAATCCATTTATGCCCGGCACTGGAGGTGGGGTTAATCATCTTGATTAAATCAAGGCCCCATTGTGCAAAGGGTTCCTCAGCCACTATCAAATTCAAAGGCATTGTTGAGTTATTTCTCCTTCTTGAGAAGAATTGGCATTCTTTGCACGATTTGACTAGAGAATGTGAGTCGTTGAAAAGTGTAGGCCAAAAAAATCCTGAACATATAATTTTGATGGCAATGGTCTTTGCAGAGAAATGTCCACCCACGGGACTACTATGAAATATGTCCAAATTTTTTTGTGCCTGCTCTAAAGTTACGCATCATAGAAGGACACCATTGAAGTTCCTTTTGAAAATAACCCCTTTAATGAGTACATATCCATTGTTCTACAATCTATAAAATCTTTTCTTCTAAGAAGGGAGGCTCATTGGATATTTCTCAGTCTGCATGAATCTCATTATGTCTACCAACCAACAACCTTCAAAATTGGATTTATTAAGTAGAACTAGCTCGTGTTGTTCCTCCTCAGCTACCATTGCTTCATCACATACCAAATACTCATATAATCCTCTCCCCTGCATGGTCTTCATGGGTTTGACCTTAATGTCATATTCAAGGATCTTGGTTATCTAGTTGGCCCTTTTTTTGGTGATTTCTCCCTCCATTATGTACTCATGCACACTAGAATGAGCTACATATATAGCCACCTTGCTACATGTTATGAGGTGTTAGAAATTTTTGAGTCCCTTAATAGTGGTGAATGCCTACCTCTCGATGAATTTGTACTTTTTCTCATAGTCTTTCAAGGTCCGGGAGTGAAAATCTATTGGATGCTCTCCCTTTCCTTCATCATCCTTTTGGGTCAAAATAGTAGCGATGCTAAATTTTCTACTAAACACATACATTATGAAGTCCTTTGATAGGTTTGGGTTTACTAGCATAGGAGCTAAGGAAATAGCCTCCTTGACCTTATCAAAGGATTCTTTGGCATCTTTTTTACATTTAAAAAACTGATCCTTCTGGAGCATGAGGGTTATTGGTCTAATTAAACCCGCACAATCTGAAATGAATTTGCTTACAAAATTTACCTTCCCTGGGAAATATTGAACTCCCTTTTTGTTGACTAGTAGGGGCAGTTCCTTGATTGCCTTCACCTGATCTAGATCAATAGCAATCCCATCTTTGGACACTACATGCCCCAATAATTTTCCTTGACGAACTCTAAAAACACATTTTTTGGGGTTTAGGGATATGCCAAACTCCTAGAATTTCTTAAAAACCATTTCAAGATGATCAAAATGATCATCTTTTGATTTAGAGAATATAGTAAGATCATCCAAGTAGATTAAGATGATATTATTGATCAATTCTCTAAAGGAAATATCCATTGCTCGATGGAAGGTAGCTCCCACATTTGAGAGGTCAAAGGGTATTTCCGCATAGGCAAACATTGTTTTGTGTCAGTCTTCTTCTTTGACCCAGATCTACTTGTAACCAGAGAAACTATCCAACAAAGAAAAAATTTCTGATCCAGCCACCATTTGCAAGATTGACTCCATGGAAGGTGTTGACCTCCTCTAACAGTTCAATAACTAAGCCCTTAAATTTGTAACTTAGAGATTAGATATCTACACTAAGTAGTTATCTTGCTCATCATGAAGGTTCATTTCATTTTCAACCCAGGGACATAAGCTTGAAATGGGTCAGCACTGTCTGTGCACTAGGACTCATCTGTAGTCATCCTTATCCTATAGCTAGAAAAGGAACAGTACTGAAACAAAATGCTAGAAAGAGATTAACATAAGTACAGAGCATGAATTATCAACTAAACTGAGCATCAACAACTGAACTGGAATGGATGAAAAAAATAGAAATCTCAGCAAACAAATAGGAAGTTACTTTGCCTGCCTTGGCTGCAGGAACAGTCACATAATAGAGTTCCAATTGTTGCAAGAACAAACAACTACTAAGGCCAAAACTAATTACTGAATAGAAAAATAACTATTAAACTAAATGGATGGAATTCTCACCAAGTGGGCCCCCTTGAATGAGTCTTCCCTAAGCTAACTTAGATGCAACAAATCAAATTATCATTTTATTCCTTGAAAACATGATTACATCATATCAGCAATATGACTATATTACTTGAAATTGAAAATGCAAGTACAATATCAGAACATCCAACCTTACGAAAAGGGGAATCTGACCATTATTTATAGAGGGAAAATCTTCTAATTAACCCTAACTAACTAGGTAGTTGACTCCAACAAAATAAGAGGATGCCATTTATTAAAATCATAGAAAAGAGAGGGAGGAAGTTATGCATGCGCCAGATTTAGTCAAAGAAAACTTGCCTCAATGAGGATCCAGCACAGCAACACTTCCTATATTTTCTCAACTAACAAACATGATCATTTAAAAGGTAGTTACAACTTCCATACGACCTAGGAATTTCCCTCCATTGGAAGTTTCCCTCCATTGACCTCTTTAATGACCATTTTTCAACTTCCTTAGCAACCAACCAGCTAGCATGAACTTCTTCCACTTTGCAAGCTTCATTTATATATGTATCTTGATGTGAACCTGCATGATGACATTAGCACACACAAAACAATTGCATATCCATAATTACCTTAAAGTAACATCCATTCAACCACATGTAAAATTAACATAGATAATTCACATAGCATGTTAATATCATCAAAAGTCACAAGGATAAGTTCATGCCCAAGGTTTATAAATTTAGGGAAATAACATGGAGAATTTCAATAACCAGGTGCCAAAGTCTATGGTATCAAAAGCAAATAAATGATAAACCCTATCAAAATTGAGCCATTATTTGGACTCATCAGAAGGCAAGGGGTAGTGGTCCTTCAGGGATTCCCTATTCAGATCCCAAAAATCAACACAGAGACAGATGTCCCTATATACACCTTAAATCGATCAGGATAATTAATTAATTAGATACAAGGTATTTAATTCATAAACCTCTCATTTCATCTACTTATAAATAAATTCTAAATTTATTTATATAGTTCATATTTTCTAATTCTTCTTATCTTAAATCATATTCCTCTAATTTTAATTAAATAAACAAATTCAAATAGTTTGTTTTATTTAATTAATATCTTCTTACTAAATTTGAATAATTCCAAATTTAAATTTAGCCACATGTCTACAACTTTTCCTCTTGCCACCTCATCATGTCATGTGTCTCATCAATTTAAATATCATTAATATTTAAATGGGTTTTTTACTCAACAAATTCTGAAACAAACTTGAGACACTTGGCTCCCTTCCTCCATTTATTCTCTCACTTGGAAAATTGTTCTATTAAAGGGAACACTCTACATGATTCCCTCTAACTTCTTCATCCTCCACCCTCGATATTTCCAGCTCAAATCTTGACCGTTGATTGTTGCCACATCAAAATATGCCTTGAAAATCCTATAAATACAACATCATTCTCCAGCATTTCATATCCAACTTCGAGAAATATTACTCTATAGAAATTTCATTTGAGCATTTAGCAATTAGCAATTAGAAACATTAGTTTAGCATAATCATGGCTTAGTTTGGTAGCTGCATTTTACTTATCATTTTAGTTTTCTTATAGCATTTAGCATCATATCCTTATCACAACATCATTATCATATAACTCATCTATCATGTAATTCAATCAATCATGTAGGAACAGATTTCTTGCATCTTTCAGCATTTTGTTCCTTAGGTTTTCATTCTAAAGGTCATAGTGCACATACAAATCTAAGAGCCATTATGATTTAACAAATCCCTAAAGATAGGAAACAATGGGATGATTTTAGAGAGTTTATCTCTTTCAATTTGATTAGTTTTGTGATTTGAATTCTCTAATGCAATGTCTCATTGATTGTTTTGTATCTATTGCTTTTGTATTTACACATTTCAATACTTCACAACACATTTTGGCACCCACCATAGGTCCTAACCCCATTTTTATTGATGTTTTCTGGAAAAAAAAATTACAAATCTAGACGTGAACTTTTATGCAGCGCATCCATAGTTTCTTTTAGCACATACGAAACATCTTTTAGCCCATCCAGTCTCTGTTACAGTGCATCTGGAGCATCCTTCAATGCATCCAGTCCATTTTATAGTGCATTCATAGGTTATTTTTGTGCATTTAGTTGTTATTTTAGCGCATTTGGTTGTTATTTTAGTGCATTCAGTACTTTTTCTAGCGCATTTGTGTAATATTTTGGTGCATATGGTTAATGTTTTAGCACATTTGATTTACTTTACAAAAATTCAAAATTTTGAGAACTGATCAATATTTTTCATGCTGTGGGTGCTTAATATGCTGGTCAAAGACAATTATATCAAACTACTGATGGTGTTTGCAGGGGTTGGAGTTTTTTTATTGCTTTCTTTTGATTAAATTAGGCACCTAATTTAATTAGAAGGTTAATGAACCCCTTGTCTACTATGCTTGTAGAGTGATGGGCCTATGATCTCCCTTTCACTAGGTGACCAGAATGTCAGACTCACTATTTCTTGCTTTGTATTAACACCTTTAGAAGGCCTACTGTAGTGGGAAAAAGAACTCACCCTATAGGAACGACCTAAGTGGGAACAACTAAATCCAAGTTTTCCAAACCACTATAATCAAAAGTGAATTTGGAGAAACCTGTAATTCAATGGTAGTGTGCAAGATAACCATCCCCAAAGCCTTTGTTCTAAAGGTTGGGAGATCTCCTGAGGGATTTTATCTATTGTCACACTGAACAAAAACTCTTACTATGAACCTTAAGTGTAGAAGCCAATGGATTCAATCTCTAAACATTTGTAATATCACAGTGCAAGGGGAGGGAAGAATCTTCCCCCAAGCTACTCACCATATAACTATCAAGGATTGCTATCCAAAAGTGGAGGATTCAACTTTGGTTAAGACCCAGGAAAGGAAAAAACACAGCTGCCCCCTAGGGGGTGGCATGGTTGTGTGAGCTGACATAGTTCTAAGATGTGGGTTGTGGTATTATGAATGACCCTTGACATTAGAAAAGTGTTTGATTTATTTTCTCTTGTTCTATACCTATGGAAATCAAAGGAATCAAACTAGATTCTTGAACATACACTTGATGTTTAGATTGTAGGCTTGACATGACTATTTTACAACTTGCTACTATGTGTGAAGTCATTTTTCAAGAAATCATCCATTTAAAAACACTTAATTCACATAATTCGCAAACAAGGAAACCAAGAAAAATTCATTGTTCAGAAGATTATACCCTGGAAACATTCAGATTCACTAATTTAAAAGCAAAATAACTAGACAGACTGTCAAAACAATGAAACACTTCCAGTTTAGCACATGCATTCCCTGTTATAGTGCATACACTGCTTTTTATGGTGCATCTGAGTCATTTTACAGTGCATTTGGTCTGTCTTATAGCACATCTAGGGAATTTTATGGTGCATCTGTTTCATTTTCTAATGCATTTGCACATCCATTTAGCACATTTACCTGATAGTCCAATAGAGAATTAAGTTGAAATCACATTTAGGGGTAGTCTAGTGCATCACTAGCTTTATTTAGCACATTTGACCCACATTTCAACACATCTGAGTCATTTTCCAACGCATTTGAACCATATTCTAGCACATCTAAGGCATCTTTTTCCACATTTGGTCCATCTTTTAGCGCATTGAGTCCATTTTTTGGCGTATCTAGGGGACAATCTAGCGCATCTAGTCTTTGTTCTAGCACATATGTGCCATCTTTTAGTGCATCCATACCTTGTTTTAATGCATCCAGTAAATTCAAAACCAAAGAGAAGAATTCACCATCTATCAGACAATTAAAACCAAAATTTAGGATCTTTTCCAAAACAGAATCATTCCTCAATCACAACAGTGCTTTAAACTTGAAGAAACTAGACTTTGCAAATGAAACTCTCTTAACTAAACTAAGATTTACCATCTTAAAGTTCCTATTCATCAAACACACCTCTAATTGTTAAGCTAAGTTTCATTATCAGGATTTGTCATCCTTCATCCCAAAACAACATTGTATAATTAGATTTAACTTAGTATCATCAATAGAATTTGTCATTCTATTTGACTTAGTCATTATCCTTGGTACTCATCCAAACAAATATCAAAGTTTAGTGAAAATTAAAACACTTGTATGCCCATTTTAACAAGATCACAAAAGCAGAAACTCAAAGAAAAAGAATCAAAGACTCAAAACACCATGGTTGAAGGTGAGGAAAATCCATTCCATAGATTCCACCAACCTAAAAATGATGAAATTACTGAGGAAGACATTCAAATAGCTCAACAAGATCCCAAATTCCACAAACTCATGGAAAATATTTTTTGAAAAAAAAGGGGAAAAATACTTTCTAATGCTAGCTAATCAAGGTATCAAACTTCCACATGACTTTCATGTTAATCAACTAAAAGGGGCTCCTAAAAGAACTGAAAATAATCCACCAAACACAAATCCCATGGCTGCATTAACTCATCAAATGAAAAATCTCCATCACAGATTCAAGACATGCAAAGAGGAACCACAAAAAGATATATGTTGCAATACATTTTCCCATATCCTTTCGATCAAACTATCAACATGATTCCTTTTCCCAAACATTACAAATTTCCAAAGTATGATAAATATAATGGTAAAACTAATCCTATAGATCATGTAAGGGAATTTTGAACCATCAACCTTGAATTTTCACACGAAGAGACTTATTTGATGAGATTTTTTCCACGAAGCTTGGGTGGACAATGCATGGAATAGTCCTCCAAAATTTCACTAGGTATTAAGACCTTTGAAGAGTTGGTTAATAAATTCATCAGCCAATACTCCTACAACATCCAACACAAGATAACCATGAAAGACCTTTGCAACACAAAATAGAAAAAGGGTGAATCATTCCTTATATTTTTACAAAGATGGAGAAGATTGTTTGCAAGATATGCTCGTCCCATACTCAAAAAGGAAAAGATGGAAATCTTCATTGATAATTTGATTGATGAGATGAGTTATAGACTTGAATTGCAATGTCCATCTACCTTTGAGAAAATGATTGAAAATGGAATCAAAATCAAAGAAGCCTTGGTCAAGAGAAGAGTTTTCAAAATTTACAATGAAGGAAACAACTCAACAAACTCCTCCAATCATTATAACAATAGTGATAAACCAAAATTTTGGAAAAGAAACAAGAATGCTGGTAACAATGATGGTGCAACTGAAACACAAAATGCAAAACCAATCTTTAACTTGACAGTTGGTGCCTCTAAAAATAGTCCAAACAACAATCAGAACACCAACCAGAACACCAATCAAAACAATGTTGAATCTAAACCACCACCATATCAAACATCATCAAATTGAAGAATATTTACACCTTTGGGATAGTCACTTGAATTAGTATTAAAGGAGCTTCTTGCAGCCAAGGTTATAACATTAACAGAGGAACGAGATTGGGAACTAGGAGTTAAACCTTCATGGTGGAATGATGCACATTATTGTAATTTTCACAGAAACAAGGGCCATAAAAAAAATGACTACATGCAATTGAAACATTTGGTACAAGATTTGATTGATAGAAAGGAAATATTTGTAGAAGGACCCCAAAAAAATGTTGATCATGGAGCATTCAAAAATACTTTACCAAACTACAAAAAAGGGGAATCCTCTTCATCAAACACCAAAGGAAAAAATGTCAACTATGTTTATGATTCTACCATTCTTCATATTGAGGTAGTTGATGATCAAACCCATGACAAGCAAGACTTTTTTGTAGTTGATAATCCAATTAATGGCATCACAATTGAGTGTGAACAAGACATTGTTATGGCTGATAATCAAAATGATGACATTGCTACAATAGAAAATCAACTCAATGGCACCCACATCAACACCAAATCAAATCAAACTAATGACATCGTACCAATAAATCTGATCACACATGTTGCTACAACTGATAATTAGATTAATGTCATTAAAATTAGAGAAAAACAAGATTATCAACCAGTCAATGCTACCACAAGAGGGTAGGCCAAAGTAATATTGAAAGGAGTTGCATCTAAGCCACCTACTGCCCCTACAACTCAATACAACATAGTTGATCAATTACAGAAAATACCAGCTCAAATATCAATATTGGAACTCCTCAAAATTTCACCAACCCATAAAGAAATTCTATAACAAGCTCTAGTAGCCACCACAATACCAAATAATCTAGAATTTTGTCAATTCCAAGCTATGGTGGGACACTTTATTGCACCTCATTTCCTATCATTTTCTAAAAAATGATGATGTATCACTCACCCATCCACACAATGTTTCCCTCCACATTGAGGTTTTAATTCACAAACGCTGAGACAAACATGTTATAATAGATGGTGGAGCTGACCTAAATATTTGTACTTCAAAAATTATCTGTGCACTTGGATATTCAGAAAATGCAATTGATGCTAGAAGAAAAATCACTATAAAATCCTATGATGATGAAGAGATATCTTCCCAAGGATTGATAGTGTTACCAATTCAAATGGGGCCGGTTGTAAAAGATATAATCTTCCAAGTGTTAGACAAGGAGTTGAAATACAATATACTCTTGGGACATCCTTGGAATCATGAGATGCAAGCAGTTCCATCAACATATCATCAATGTTTGAAGTTTCCTTTCAATGGACAAGAGATTACTATTTCAGCTGATTCCAACAATCCTCAATACTACAATACTCTTAAATCAGTCCAAGATACTTTTGTACCACATAATAGGGAAGCCATCACTCCTGGTTCATCAAACAAGGAAGGTCAAATCAACTTGAGGAAAAGGTTCAGTCAAAAGACAAAGGTATTAGTGATTCCACATCCTAAAACAATGAAAAACAACTAAATTCCTTATCGAAACAATTCAAGAAAAAGATCCAGTTAAAAGATAAAGGAATGGGTGAATATTCTATTGAGCAATCATTACATCTTTCATAGTTTTTATCTTCTCCTAAGTCATATGGATAGCCATCCACATCAAGACAACAATCCTCACAACCAACCATGCTCTTTGATGGTAAGTTTGTAAAAGTAGGCACTTTAGTGGATGAATTTGAAGACAAGGATTTTTTAAGCTGGTTGTACAAAGATGAAGAAGCATCACAAGCATCAACTTCAAATGTGCTAACTAAACCATATGGTAAAGGATTTACAATCCTAGAGAAGATGGGATATGAAGGAAAAGGTCTTGTTGGCAAAAGAAAATAAGGTATCATAGAACCAATTCAACCCATCACAATGAATGCCAAGGACAAAATAGGACTAGGATACAGAGAAGAGTCAAAAGAAGAAACCAGGTAGTATATTGTTGAAAGAATCCTCCAATTGTGAGATAGTTCCAAAACAAATTCCAATGAGTATGAATGGGACTCACTCTCTGAAGAATCTTGTCATGACAAATAAATTGATGTGATTCAAAGGTATGCACCAAGTTCAGGGTCTAGACCACTTGAATTTGGATCACAACATATTGATGACTCTAGTAAAGATGATCATACTTCGAGCAAGATAGATCCTTCGAAAGAAAGTAACATCATAGACCTCAATATTGCTATCAAACACTTTGACAATGTTTCCATCATGACACTTACTCCTTTTGACCTTAACCAATCCAATGATTCTTTACCATTGGTACACCCTAAACTAATTGACTGAGACCAAACCAAGCAGCTTGACATCCCCATCTTTCCAAACAATGATGCAATTGTGAACTTCCTTTGCTATGATAATCCCAAAACATGTTCCAACAGTGAATCTCATAATGAAGCTTCAGACAAGGGGAGTGCCAAATCTCTCAGCTGCAAAACAATGAATATCAAAAATCGATCTAATGGTGAAAACCATTTAATGTCAGTATTAGATCAAGAAAAAGTAAAAATAAAGAGCGCATCTAATGGTGAAAACCTCTCTAAGGCACCAAAATATGGGATATTTGACACTCTTCCCGAGCACTATCATGAGAGATCTTCAGTATTGGTTGAACCCATACAATCCATCAACATTGGCACAACTGAAATAGTGAAGACTTTACATCTAGCAACATCCATGACAAAGGAAGAAAAACCAAGCTTCACCAAATTCTTTGAAGAGAGACAAGTCAACTTTTCCCGGTCCTATGCTAACATGCTAGGTATAGATCTAGATCTTATCATGCACCATTTATCCCTACCACCTAGAGTGAAGCCAGTGAAGCAAAAATTGAGAAAAATGCATCCGCACATCTCCCTATTGGTGAAAGCTAAATTGAAGAAACTATTAGATGTGGGATTTATCCGTCCAATTGATTGTGTTGAATGGATCTCAAACATTGTACCAGTTTCAAAACTAGATAACAACATCAGGATATGTACAGATTTCAAGGATCTTAATAGGGCTTTTTCGAAAGATGACTTTCCTTTGCCTAACATTGACATTATCATGGATTTAACAGTAGGTCATGCAATGCTCTCACTTATGGATGGATTTTTTTACTACAATCAGATAAAAATAGCACCAGAAGATCAAGAGGAAATTGCTTTCACATGCCCATTGGGTACTTTTTGTTGGAACATCATGCCTTTTGGGTTGAAGAATGTTGGGGCTACTTATCAATGTGTGATGACCACTATCTTTCATGACATGATGCACACCTTTATGGAGGATTATGTAGATGACTTGCTAGCCAAATCATTCACTAGAGAAGGACATTTGGAAATCCTAGACAAAATTTTCACCAAGTTGGAGAAATTCAATGTACTATTAAATCCCAAGAAATGTGTATATGGAATGACATTAGCTAAAATTTTAGGATATATTTTATCAACTAAAGGCATTGAGGTGGATCGTGAAAAATTCAAATCCATCATGGAGATGCGTCCTCCCAAGAATATCAGCCAACTCAAATCTTTATAGGGAAAATTCCAATCTATTAGAAGGATCATCACACAACCGATAGATAAAACTCATCCTTTTAATCACTTGCTACACAAGAATGTTTCTTTCAAATGGGATGGAAAATGTGAAGCAAATTTTAATCAACTAAAGTAGTATTTGATGTCACCACCTTTACAGGTACCACCAACTAAAGGAAAACCATTATTACTCTACATAGCAACAATAGAGGTATCTTTGGGTGCTCTACTATCACAGGAAGACTCTGAGGGAAAAGAAAGGGTTATTTATTACATCAGTAGAACCTTGAATGGCTATGAAACCAACTACACATTTATTGAAAAAGCTTGTTTGGGGGTAGTATTTTCTACTCAACAACTAAGATACTACATGCTAACCCATACCATCAAACTCATAGCAAAAATTGATCCATTTAAGTATCTACTTAGCAAAACTGCCCTAACAGGAAGACTAGCCAAGTGGGTACTGATAGTGAGCGAGTTTGACATCTAGTATGTAGAAAGGAAAGAAATCAAAGGCCGGGCCATAGCGGATCAATTAGTTGAAGCACCATTACAAGATGATCATCCCATGAACATTGGGTTTCCAAATGCAAATGTCCTGACAATGTCAGCATAATAGTGGATGTTATACTTTGATGAATCTTATGTGCAACATGGATCAAGTGCCAGAATCCTATTTGTCACACCTCAAGGACACACCATTCCAAAGTTCTATAGTTTAATGTTTCTCTACACCAATAACACAGTTGAGTATGAAGCATTGATCATTGGTATCAAGATAGCCATGGAGTGGAAAATCACAGAGTTGCAAGTCTATGGAGATTCTCAATTGGTCATAAATCTAAATCAGGTTAATGATGATTATCAAACAAAAGATGACAAATTGATGCCATATAAAAGAATGGTGGATTATTTCAAGAAGTACTTTGTGGAGATCAAAATTGAGCAGATTCCAAGAGGGGATAACAAAGTTGTTGATGTTATGGCTACCATCGCCTCTCTCCTATAGATACCTAAAAAATGAGCTCGTTATGAGTTCATGGTGGAACAACTGTTTAACCCTACCTATGCTAACCCAAATCCCAAGTCATATACCATCTATTCGAAGCTGATTCTACTATCTATGGGAAGATCTACACCTACCTAAGAGACAATATCCTACCACCAGATCTATCTCAAAACCAAAAACGTAAATTTATTTGACAAGTAGATTGACACACCTTGATAGCCAATGTACACATAGGAAGTTGAACTGTTGTGAGGTTCATGAAGGTATCAGTGGAACTCATTCAAGTGGACTAACTCTTGCTAAAAAAATCCTACACTTGGGGTATTACTGGCCAAATATGCAGAAGGAGTCTTTTCAATTTGTCAAGAAGTGCCAGAAATGTCAAATTCATGGCAACCTCATACACGCACCAAGAGCTACAACCATTTGAACCAACATGGCCTTTCTATTAGTGGGAACTAGATCTTGTAGGTAAATTTAATCCAACTTCATCAAATGGACACAAGTCCATCATTATAGCCATGGAGTATTTTACAAAGTGGATTGAACTTGTTCCCCTAACCACAATCACAGGAAAAAAAATTCCCTCTTTTATCCTAAATTATATCATCTGTTGGTACGACATTCCTCAGTCCATTTTCATTGAAAATGGTAGACCTTTCAAGAATTAGGACGTCCAAGAACTTTGTGAAAGGTTTCATATCCAGCATTGATTTTCTACACCATACTATCCTCAGGGAAATGGCCAAGTAGAGGCCTCAAACAAAACCACTTTGAATATCTTAAAGAAAATTGTCAACGATGTTGGATGTGACTGGCATATTCAATTGAACCCTGCTCTATGGGCTTACCATACCATTATTTGCACCCTGATAGTAGCCACACCATACTCTCTTGTATATGGATCATAGGCAATTTTACCTATTGATTTTGAGCTACCATCACTTTGTGTGTCACTAAAGGGAATCATTTTAGATGAAGATTATCAAGTGTCCAGGCTACAAGAGTTGAAACTATTGGATGAGCATCATCAACATGCAATGGATCATTTGAAAGCCTATTAGAAGAGGATGTCTCAAATTTATAGTCACTAAGTAAAACCAAGAGCATTTCAAATTGGTGACTTGGTCCTGAAAGAAAATCCTCAAAACCAACAAGATCAAGAAAAGAAAGGAAAATTTGAACCAGATTGGCTAGGTCCCTTTTTCATCGTATCAATCTACGAATATGGAGCCTATCAATTGTCTACACCTAAAGGGGATTTTTTTGATGAGCCTATCAACAGTCTACATCTCAAGAAGTTCTACACTTAAATTATCCAGTGCATGTTAAAAGTCCTAAAAAAATAAAAAAAAATGAGAAAATGTCCAAAAAATTGTTACCTTGATGAAAACCTGGCAAATAGGTCTTCTTGACAACAAAAATACAAAAAGTAAAAAATAAAAGGTAAAATACAAAAAAAAAAGTGAAAAATCAAAAAAATCATAAAATCATAAAATTTGAAAAAGCGCAATAAAAACAAGTAGTGAAAACCTAGCAACAAGCGCTATTGGTGATAGATTATCTTTTCCATCTATTTGAGCATGTGTCGACCATTCACTTTCGCCATCATTTTTCCTCTCATCGCAAAACCTCATGTACATATCTTGGCATGGCAGTCTTGTCTCACCCTGGACTAGGGGAAAAATCCTGCACTCACTGGGGGCAATAAACTTTGAGATTAAACCAATAGAAAAATAGTAGTACGACAATGTAGCAAACACAAAGATCATAGTGAAACACTCAGCATTGAACATACATCAATCATCAAACGTTTCAAAAAAAACATCAAAATCATATAGCTAAAATCAATCAATCAAAACAAATATAAATGGTTGATGTTCTTTTGAATCACGGTTTGATCACTTTAGCATGAATGTTCTGTTGGAAAAATAAGGACACACAACTAAGAGGGGGGGTGAATCAATTGTGACAGAAACTTCAACTTTTCTAACTTATTTTAACTTTAATCTTAGATATGATGAATAAGCAAACAACTACAAGCAATTAACACATCAGAGAGACAAATAACACTAATATTTTTTACGTGGAAACCCTATTAGGGGAAAAACCACAGTGGATGTTAGTCCAAAAGATTATACTATGTTAAAAGTATAAAGAGAAATAATAAGGGGAATGCACATGAATCTAGGCACACTGCCTAGAGCTCACTACTCAAATACAAAGGAGGACTCATTGTCCAATAATATAGAAATATGGATTAGATCCATAGAGTATGAACTAAAAGAATAGCTTCTACACAAGCTTGATTACAGATCCAATTAAGCTCAGAAAACCTTCTTCACACTTTCCTCAATCTTCTTCACTCTCTGCATAGTAATCGAATGATAGAAAACTATTCCTACACTCACACTTTCTTTTGCATACATTCACACTTATGCACACTCTAACTTCACTCAACCAACTACTCTTATATATCTACTTCATGGTATTTCATCACATCTTAGTTGGCCAGAAAAATAAAACATATTTTCAATGTCATCCTAAATTGAAAAATAAATTTCTAATGCAAAACCACCAAAGTCAACCACAACATAGTGGGGACCAAAAATAATATCTCCAAAACAAAAATACTTTAATTAATTTCACCACAAAGATCCACAACATGCTAACATCAACATGTTGGCCAAGAACATGAAAATTTGAGCATGTGCAAGAAAAGATCTTTAACCGTATGAGCTCACCAAGTAATGTGGATGTACCACAAAGATAGAGAATGATATAGAGACATCCAAGAGCACCAAGAAACAATAGAGAAGCATTCACAACAACTGAGATTATCATAATCACACAATCTTCATTCAGGAACACTAACAGAGACCACAAAAACATTGTCAGGCCACAACACAATCAAAACTTCACGCGGACCTCTGAAACTTCTAGTAGATGATATAGAAACATTCAACAATAAACCCTTTAATCCACACATGATAGTCTTCAATGTATAGAACAAAACACCTTCATGACCTACATAGTTCCACTGGGAACCTAGAACACTTCCTTTTACAATTTTCTCAATATCCTCGACATATGCAGCCTCTAATAAACCAAATGCTAATAGTGTTGAAATCAATGACAACCACATATCAGCAACCATATCCACAACATCCAACAATCTCCCCCTTTGGAATTGATGGCAACACATGATGTGAAAAATACCATCAACCCAACACAGTGTCTTCTTCTGCACTTCTCCTCTTGAAAGGATTTTTCATATAACACTTCTCCCCCTTTGAATTCAATGGAAAAGGTAACAATTACCTTTCTAATTACACACTTTGAACCACATATCTACACATATTACTACTCCCCCTAAGTAGCAACCATGGAAACATCAATCTAAATCAGAATATAGCAATGAAATTCACGGATTGATGCAAGAAAATGCATCTTTTAGTTCTTATTAGGAGGGGTGATTACCCCTAGCATTCCTCTGATATACTCAAAAGTATCCTTGGGCAAAGGCTTAGTAGATATATCTATAATTTGTTCTTTGGTAGGCACATACTCCAGTCTGACTTATTTCTCATTCACTTTCTCCCTTAAGAAATGAAACTTGATTGATATATGTCTAGTCTTGGAATGAAGCACCAGATTCTTTGAGATATTTATTACACTTGATTTGTCATAGTATATAGAAATAGGTTCTTCATATACCACCCCGATATCTCTCGACATCTGTTTCATCCATATCACTTGAGTACAATTATTGGCAGCAACAATGTATTCTGCTTGAGCAGTAGATAAAGAAATTAAGTTTTTCTTCTTTTTGCTCAACCAGGACACCAATTTCTTCCCTAGGAAGAAAGCACCACCACTAGTACTTTTTTTTCATCTACATCACCAGCCCAATCCACATCAGTATATGCACACAAAATGAGATCATCATCCTTTGGATACCAAATTCTAAAGTCAACTGTTCCTTTTAGATACCTGAAATTTCTCTTCACAACAGTTACATGTGATTCTTTTGGATCTGCTTGAAATCTAGCGACCATACATATAGCATTCATAATGTTTGGTCTAGTCTAAGTCAAGTAAAGCAATCCATCGATCATTGATCGATATCTGGTTTGATTTTCCTCAGGAGAATCATCATTCTATGTCAACTTACATATGGTCACCATGGGAGTACCAATAGGTTTATAGTCATCCATTCCGAACTTCTTCAGTAGTTCTTTCACATATTTGGACTAAGATATGAAAATCCCCTTGTCCAACTAAGTAACTAGCAATCCTAGAAAGAACTTCATCTCTCCAATCATACTCATCTCAAATTCATTTTTCATTTCATCAGCAAACTTCATACATATATTGTCATCTCCTCCAAAAATGATATCATCAACAAAGAATTCTATAATTAACTCTTTATCATGATCCAGTTTGAAGTATAAGTTGTTTTCATTAGTACCTTTAGTGAATCCAAGCTTCAGTAGGTATTTTCCAATCTAGGATACCAGGCTCTAGGGGCTTTCTTAATTCCATATAGAGCTTTCTTCAATCTGCAAACCATATCTTCTTTATCTGTTAGTTGGAATCCATCTAGTTGTTCAATGTGCACTTCTTCTAGTTCTCCATTTAGAAATAAAGACTTTACATCCATTTGATAGACCTTATAGTTCTTGGGTGTAGCATAAGCAAGAAATAGTCTAACAACTTCAATCCTAGCTATAGGAGCAAAGGTTTCTTCAAAATCAATACCTTCCATTTCAGAATACCCTTTACATACCAGTCTTGCTTTATTCCGGACCACTTCACCTTCTTCAATCAGCTTGTTTCTAAATACCCATTTAGTACCAATCACATTTTTGTCTTTAGGCCTTGGAACTAGTAACCATGTGTCATTATTTTCAATATGTGTCAGGTCTTCCTTCATAGCTTCCAACCATTTTTCATCTTGACAGGCTTTAGTGACACTTTTAGGCTCAATCCTAGATATCAGACAATATTCTTCTGTAATTTTTCTTCTAGTTTGCACTCCTTTACTCTTATCTCCTATAATTTTATTTTCATAATGATTCAACTTTACATACCTTGGAGTTTTGGGAAATTCTTGAACTTCTGAATCTTCTAATCTTTCTTCTACACTTGCATTTGTTTGTGTCTCCTGACTGACTTGATTTACCAGAATAATTTGAGCTTGCTTCATTAGAACATATGGAATAATTCAAAGTACATTCTATGTCTGAGTATTCTTTCCTTGGGTTGTGATGTCTTCATTTGAATCATAACTACAATGTCTAGATGGTTTGACATCAACTATGACATTTGCACTTTCAACCATCTTTCTCATTATTTTGTTATAGCACCGGAAGGCCTTGCTTTTAGTGGAGTAACCTAGGAAGATTCCTTCATCACTTCTTGCATCAAATTTTCTTATATCATCATCTCTTCAGATATAACACTTGCTACCAAATATCTTGAACCACTTAATAGTAGGCATGTGACCAAAGCATAACACATAAGGTGTCTTACCAGAATTTCCATTAACATTCACCCAATTCAAAGTATACACAACAATACTTACTGCTTCACTCCAGTACATCTGAGATACATTTCCTTCCATCATCATTGTTCTAGCAGCATCCAAAATGGTTATATTCTTTCTATCTACAACTTCATTATGTTGAGGGGTTCAAGGAGCAAATAATTGTCTTTCAATTCCATGATCTTCGCAAAAAGAGTTGAACTCCTTGGAAATAATCTCACCACTTGTGTCAGATCTTAGGTATTTTATTTTCAAGCCTTTCTCATTTTCTACCATAGCCTTGAAACTTTTGAACTTCTCCAATGCTTCACATTTTTCTCTTAAAAAGGAAACCCAAACCATTCTAGAGTAATCATCAATAACCAACATAAAATACCTTTTTCCATGAATACTTCTGACTCTGGAGGGACCGCAAAGGTTAGTATGTAGCAACTCCAACAAATTATTTGAATGAAATTATTTGCTCCAGAAAGAGACTCTAGTTTGTTTACCCATCTAACATTCCTTGTAGATTACATTAGCAGGCTTAACTAGCTTAGGCAGATCTCTTACTGCTTGAGTAGAACTTATCTTGATAATGTTGTCAAAGTTTACATGACACAACCTTCTATGCCACAACCAACTCTCATCTACTTGAGCAATTAAACAACTTCCATTAGCAGTATTCAGATGAAAAATATTACCTTTCATTTGTTTACATATTGCAATCATGTTCTTGTAACTTCCATGTATCTTGCATCTTCCATCTTTGAATTGAAGATCATATCCCTTATGAACCATCTATCCAACACTCAACAGGTTGTTCTTTAGGCCTTCAACATAGAGAACATCATCAGTGTTATCCTTACCACAAAGGCAAATAGATCCTCTACCACGAATCACACCAGCATTGTTATCTCCAAATCTTACAACCCCGCCATCATACTTCTCTAGACTCACAAATTTTCTTCTGTCACCGGTCATATGATGTGAGCATCCACTATCAATCACCCACTCATCCTTCTCTTCAACTTGGGCTGCAAGAGATTTTTTATCTTTAGTATATTTGATGGCCATAGGATTATCTTCAATGGTAGCAATGAAATCCCATTCATCTTCCTTTCCATTATCTTTAGCAAACTCGTCATCGATCACTACTTCTTCAGCAAAGTAGCATCTCTTTTGGAATCTATACTTTTTAGGATTAGATCTAGCAACTCTTTTAGGACATCTTGATGCAAAATGACCTATTTTACTACATGAAAAATATTTAATAGGAAATACATCTTCATACTTACCTTTTCCTCTACCTTCTTGCTTGGCAATCAGTGCTTCCAGTTCTTTGACCTCTCTTTCTTTATCTTCAAGTTGTTTTAGTTCTTCATCATACTTGGATATCTTTCTGGAACTCTCTTAGACTATATCTTTGTATGTTACTTCTGGATATAGTGGCCTTGAATGCAGACTTAGTCTTTGGTTGAAATTCACCAAATTCACTTATTTCAAAAGCAGCAAGCTTCTCGATTAATGTGTATCTTGTTATCTTGTTTACTGATTTGAACTCTTCAATAGTATGAACCTTCATCTTGTAGGAGGGAGGCAAGGATCTGAGTACTTTAGCCACAATTTCATCCTCATCCACAGAACCACCAACACCTTTAATACCCATCACAATTTCATTTACTCTCTACATAAAATAAGTGATATTTTCATCTCCGCCCATCTTCAAATTCTCATACTTGTATTTCAAGTTCTATAGCCTATCCATCTTCACCTGTGCATCTCCTTCATACAAAGTTTCTAGTTTTTTCCAAATCTCATGAGCTATCTCCAGACCTAACACATTATCCATCTTTGAATCTATCAAAGCACTCACCAAAGCTTCAATAGCCCTAACATTATTTTCAGCATTTTTTATCTCATCAACAATGGAGGGACCATTCTGAGGAATAGTAGATGGATCTCTTGTAATATTCCAAACAACTTCACCAATACACTTTAAGTGACATTGCATTCTAACTTTCCACATTGAGTAGTTGGTACCATCGAATCTCAGAATATCCTTCTTGAATGTTGTTGCCATCTCAGATCACCTCAAGCTTTTAGACTTCTTAAGAGGAACCTGCTCAGATACTAATTGTTGGAAAAATAAGGACACACAACTAAGAGGGGGGTTGAATCAGTTGTGATAGAAACTTCAACTTTTCTAACTAAGCTTAACTTTAATCTTAGATTTGATGAATAAGAAAACAATCACAATCAATTAACACATCAGAGAGATAAATAACACCAAGATTTTTTACATGGAAACCTTGTTAGGGGAAAAACCACAGTGGATGTTAGTGCCTAGAGCTCACTGCTCAAATACAAAGGACTCACTATCCAACAATACAAAAATATGGATTAGATCCACAGAGTATGAACTGAAAGAATGGCTTCTACACAAGCCTAATTACAGTTCCAATTAAGCTCAAAAAACCTTCTTCACACTTTCCTTAATCTTCTTAACTCTTTGCTCAGTAATCAAATGATAGAAATACTATTCACACACTCACACTTTCTTTGGCATACATTCACACTTGAACACTCTAACTTTGCTCAACCAATTGCTCTTATATATCCGCTTCATGGGATTTCATCACATCTTAGTCAGCCAGAAAAATAAAACATATTTTCAGTGTTAGCCCAAATTGACAAATAAATGTCTAATGCAAAACCACCAAGGTCGGACACAACATAGTGGTGACCAAAAATAATATCTCCAACACAAAAATACTTTAATTAATTTCTCCAAAAAGATCCACAACACACTACCATCAACATGTCGGCCAAGAACATGAAAAACCGAGCATGCGCAAGAAAATATCCTTAACCATGAGCTCACCAAGTAATGTGGACATACCACAAAGATAGAGAATGATCTAGAGACATCCAAGAACACCAAGAAACAATAGAGAAGCATTCACAACAACTGAGATTACCAGAATCACACAATCTTCATTTAGGAACACTAACAGAGACCATAGAAACACTGTCAGGCCACAACATAATCAAAACTTCACATGGACCTCTAAAAATTCTGGTAGATAATCTAGAAACATTCAGAAATAAACCCTTTAATCCACACAAGATAGTCTTCAACATACAAAACAAAACACCTTCATGACCTACACAGTTCCACTGGGAACCTAGAACACTTCCTTTTACAGTTTTCTCAATATCCTCGACATATACAGCCTCTAATAAACCAAATGTTAATAGTGTTGACATCAATGACAACCACATATTAGAAGCCATATCTACAACATCCAACATGTTCAACTTTTGTACTTTTATTTTTGTTATCATTTCTCTAGAGCAACTCGATGATGTCTCGAACTAGAGGAGCTAGGAAGGAGAATGGCATTTTCTTTGTCTGTTGTTTGTGAGTTAATCATTGCTACTATGCAAATTTTCATGGGATGTACTCTACAAAGTATGACTGATGACATTCCGGATTCACATAGGAACATGATTAACTCTTGTCTGTTTATGTGGGAAATGCTCAGGTCATTTCAGTTTAATTATGCCTAGATGCTTGTGTTAACTTGCAATATCAAAAATCATGAAAGTAGTACTCAGGTCATCATGGTCTAATTATACCATTGATGTTTGTACTCACTTTCAACAATTCAAAAGGCTCAATGATGATAAAAGAACAACAAATTGGCTGATAAAATGAAAGCTTTGCATATTTAGATTTGCATGGTTAAGTTAGATTGCATCCATATTAGTTTTGCATCTGTATTTATGGATTTTCCAAGGCTGGCAAGATTTTTAAATGATGTTATCTCTATCATTAAATGATTGAGTATACTTGAAATTAGCAAAAACATATCATTCTCATGTAATTGCATAATCATTTACATATCATACACACATTAGAAAGCATTATTACATCATACATTCATTCATGCATTGCATCACATATATTTGCATCTGGAAAATACAAAAATAAATTGCATCACATATCATTTGCATAATCACATTCATCTCAAATAACATAAAAACATTATCCATAAAGCATTTAGAATCATAATCTATGCATTATCACATCATCTTTGCATCCATACATCAACCATAGCATCATCATATTAAAAAATCACATAACACATAACGTAGAAATAAAATACATCCATCATTGGATCATATAGATAACATATGGGTCACTAATCATTGTTGCATATCATATAAATCTCAAAATCATAATGTCAAGTATGCAATGATGTCTGGAAAAGTGGAGAGATACAACATCAAAATGGCAGTGAATCAATGTCTCAGCATAATCAGTGTATACATCATCAAATGTTTCAAGTACATCAAGGATCATCATAATGGCTATGTGCTTCTAGCCCTAGACAATGTTGGCCCTATACCTCCTGATGTGCCACTCGACAGCCATGCCCCTAGATCTCTACAAGGTGGTGGCCCTATAACACCCCTACTAGTGATCCTAGAATGATTGCATCCTGACCTGGTAGACTCGTTGTAACTCACACGTTGTTTTGCAAGCACTATATCATAATACCATAGTCGGTAGTACTTGGCCTCCCTGGCAAAGCGTTGTACCTCTCTGAGGTAATCTATTATTGATGTACCCTTAGCCACTCTCTACTAGTCCCTCTTCCTACTCACACCATTGCCTCAGGATATCTCTCTCTCTTGTGATCATGGAAATTTGTGCTTGTTCCTACATCTGTGCTTGAGCTTATGTCTGCATCTAACCCTGCATTTGAGCCAGCTGACTTTGTAAGGCCTGTACCTATGATTGTAATGTAGTTATCTATGTTTGTTGTTGCTTTAAAGGCAAACGAATCTAAACATGCTATTGTGCTGCAACCACTAGTGATCTCCTCCTCTGAGGCACTCTAAGAAATAATGTTGGCCTCCCACCTCCACCATCATCACCTCCACCACCATCACCTCCATCACCATCTCCCCCATCACCATCTCTGCCACCTCCACTATCTCCATTCCCGTCTCCATCATCACTACTCTCTCCCTCCTCCTCCTCATAATCTCCTCCATTTGTCCTCCACCTAGGTGCATGCGTTGGTTCCCTCTCATCATCATCCAGTGAGGTATCGGCTCATCTAGACTAGATATCCATGGGAAGGGATGCACAAAGAAGTAGTAGGCATACTCATGTGATAATTCAACCTCTATAATCTCTAGGTGATACTCCCATATCATTGGCTGGAGTCCCTGGTACTCCTAACATGTTGCATCATAGGATAAAGTGGGTCCCCACTCTGGTATATCCACCTGTCTCTATGCATAAAGATCCACTCCTTGGGGCATACCCTGTACTCTGCCATACTATTGCAGCACTCTCCTAAGAAGGATCCCAATCAGGTATCTAGCTGTGAACACATAGGGCAACTCAATGTCATCCTCTAGCCACTGCTCATAGTCAAGATATGGCCACCATGTAATTGTATCGAGATCATCCAATACCCTCCTCTAGTACTCCATTTTTCCCAGGTTATGCTAGACAACTAGACCTATGTATTCATGAACATATGGACAACTGGTTGGCCGATGTCTATCTGCAATGGGACGAGTGACAACTATATGCTCCTGTTGTGCATTTTTTTGCACACACGCCCCACTAAAAGTAGGGACCCTCTTTCTGCTCTGACTTTTGGTGCCTTTTTCTCCTTTGATTATTGAATTTGGCCACTTTCAGGAGTGCTTGAATGTTTATCTTGCTCGCCTTAGTGATTCCCCTCAGTTGCACATCAAAAAACTTAAGTTATGAACAAAGTTTGGGTTTTTACCTAATTTCAGGATTTTCCGCTCCATTTGGATTTTCTCGGATTTCACTCAAACTATGGTGAAAGGGGCTTCAGTTCTGTAGTTCTGAAAATTTGGTACTTTGCGGAATTCGTCAGGGACCGAATTTTTCCGGAAATTCGTTTTGCCATCGGATTTCCAAGTTTCTTTGGTCTATCTGGCCTGCCTGAAGAGCCTGTGTGCTTAATTCGATTTGTCATGAAAATTCTAAGGCTCTTGAGATTAATTTATTCTTTGATCATTGCTAGTGTTGTCTTGGAAATATAATTTTTAGTCACTATTGCACTATTGTGTGAGAAAGTTGGTTTATGTGCATGTGCACTTCACCTCTTTGATCTCTGGTTTGGCTCTCACTACACACTGATACTGGATTGGAGTTTGTTGTAAATCTATGCTTGACATGTGAATATAGGTTGATTGATTGTCCACTTTTATCTTCTCATGCCTTGTGGTGATAATCTTGTATAAATTGATGTTACTCAAAAAACACTTGCATGATTGGCATTTGTCGAAGATCTGAGTTTGGAAGGTAGAATTTTTATGGTTCATTAGTTCAAGTGAATATTTTTGTTCGATGCTAACCATATTTGGCAAGCTCTTAGCATTATCAGGAGTGGGGCCTTGAATGGGACACAGTAGTGAAGGGAAGATTACATAATTTGGATTGCACTATGTAAGAAATTGATGAAGGTGGGCGACATTCAGAAAAATCCTTCCACATAGGAATTTCCCAGGGTTCCTAATTCCACAAAGTTCCAAGGTGGTGAAGAATGGGAGTCCATGAGAACTATGACAGGCATTGAAACTCAGTGTATTTCGAGTGCAACAAGGTCTTGGAGATTCAAATACCAATATTGCAAAGGCAGGATGTTGATATGCAAGTTTTTGAAATATGGTAATTACTTACAGGGGTAGATACATTGAAATTGAACTCAGCGAAATCAAGATGATGGCATTGACCTATTATGTATGGCATGTCAAGATTATATGAAATGGTAGCAATTTATCGAAGGAGCTAGTGAAAATGGCTTTGGAGCCGTAGATGGTTGAGAATCATGAGATCAAAACTTTGCAAATTGGTGCATATCAAAACACCTAGGCTCGTTTTGAATGGTGCATCAACTAGTAGACGCATTTGTAGAATCATAACACTTGCAGTGGATGTGGGGCTCCCTTGATGAAGTGATAGTTTGAAATTAGAGGAGGCATCTAAAACGGTACAAAGGAGATTCGCAATGAGGAACAAATTCTAAAGAAATCCTTTCACGCAAGAAATTCCTGAACAGTGACAAGTCCTCGAAGTCTCATATTCCCCGAAGCACTAAAATTCCCAAAGAAGTTTAGTTCCCTGAAGATTTCCAATATGCACGAAGTAGTAGAAGGGATCGACTGTCTAGCACCCTGAGATTTGTGAGCTATGTTCAAAGTGTAGGGAGTACTCATACGACTTCGGCCATTGACGAGAAAACAAATAAATTAAAGGGGCCTGATTCAGAGCATTTGGTAAATGATTACAGTCCAAAGAAA
>VDFB02141028.1:0-15487 GCA_007258455.2 Sequoia sempervirens | reverse complement strand
AAGCTATTTTTAGCCTTGTTCAGAGTTTTTCAGAAAGTTCTTCAAGCATATTCGACTTTACAGTCAAAAGTCACCATTTTCAAAATGCAGTTCAATCTCATTGATTACAAGGTGAAATCAGTCCTTACACATAATTTCACCAAGACTTCAGATACAGACCTAAATCATGTTTATCCAGTGGTCAATCTGAGCAGTTTAGAAGGTGTTAGCAGTAATTCGATGAGGAATCTTGAGCGTTCCGGGTTGCTGGCAGCGGCATCCATTCTTGTTACTATCTTCGATCTTGAGTTCGTACTTGCTTGCCTTAAGCATTATGACTCGTCTTCACGACAGATCAGATCGGTTGATGGAAGAGTGGTTTGCAGTCTCAAGCTGAAGGACATAGAGAAATGTTTTGTTATTCCTCCTCGTTCAGATAACTTTACTGTTGATCTTGAAGCCTGTGAGAAGATATGGGATGCTGATCATCAACGTTCACAGAGAAAAGTTGCTCAGAAATGGTTGACAATTCAGAAAACTAACTTGCCTAAGAAGGTTGGTCGTGGTGAATTTAAAGCGGAAGTTGCTGTTTTGATAACCTTACTCAATCGAGTTACCGGTCAATTAGATGCTAACACTTTCCGTCCATGGATGTTCTACCTGATTACCAGAATCCTTGATGGCACAGAGCGTTTTGACTGGGCTATGTTGATTAGTGATTGTTTACATCAGCAGATTTCTAACTTTCTCAAGTATCACGAGTTTCATATGATATCCTATTTGGTCTACTTGGTTGCATTTCAAGGTAGTTTCAAACTTCTTAAAACCAATGGTACTCTCGGTGTTCAGCGTATTCATGAGTATTATCCACAGCTAGAGTTTTCTCAGTCTGAGCAGGACTTCCGAGTAGTGAATGATCACTTTTCCATGAGAACCGTAAGAGATCTTGATGATGAGATGCACATTCGTATTTCAGCCGAGGCCAAATCAGCAATGGAGACTTGGGCAGATTGGTTCATATAGTTTCCCACTTTCACATACATCCGAGTTTATGGTTATGTTGGAGAGCCTCTGATGTTGCCAAGATATCCGTCAGACAGGATTGTCTTTATGGAGTTCCTCAGGCAAATGCAGCATGTTCACTTCTTTCTTCGTAGTCGTCATAAGACTGCGGCAAATTTTCCATTCTCATTGGGAATTTTCACATGTGATGCGGCGACAGATGCCAGGCGTATGTCTACTGAGATAGAAAGGTTCAAATTCAAGCCTTATACTGAGAGACGTTCCTATGATCCTCTCGGTCATTATGCAAATCGGTTAGAGCGAGGGATTGCACATGCGCTAGCACTTGAAGATTTCTGGGCAAATTGTGAAGATGAATTCGAGGTTCGTCGTCGTCATTATTGTAGACTTACTGTTGGACAGCTTTCTGATTACTTGTCAGAAGATGTTGATGGTTTGTCGGATGATGATGGAGAAGTTCTTCTCAATTCTTATGTTAAAGATCAAGTTGCTAGGCAGCCACTTCGCTCACCTGATTGGTATGCTAAGGAGAATACTTCTATTGAAGAGGTTTCTAGATCAGTTATTAAGACTAGCAAGTTATTCTTGGAGAGCAAACGGACACGGAAGTCAGTTCCTGTAGCAGAGCCGCCAAAGGATTTCTCGTCATTGCCTTCTACTTCTAGAGCAAGACCCAGAGTCAAGGCTATTATCATACCTCCTGAAGGAGTTAGACTCAGTGGAAACACAGGGAAAAGAGCTACTGGTAAAAGGAAACAGAAACAAATTGAGAATGTTCCTGAGGTTCCAGTAGAGACAGTTATTCAAACTGAGCCTCACGTTTCACTTCCTAGTTCACCTCACGTTCCGCCTATTGACATAGAATCTGAGCCTGAGACACCAATTCAAGCAGGATCGGAGACAACTGAACCACCACAGGTTGATACATCAGGGACAGTCTCTCCGCGAATTGAAAATATTGTTCAGTCTTGTTGGCTTGAGAAATCTTTGGGAAGACAAAGGCGTGAACCGTCATACAACCTTGATTTGTCTGAGTTTGGTGAGCCTTATCAGAAGAGATCAAACAAGAAGATAAAGAAACAAGTGCACATTGAAAAGACTCCTGAATCAGAAATTGTTATTGAAGTTGCAGTGCCTCCAGAGGGTAAAAGCTTGGACGAGGTCGAAGTGGGTGACTTTACATTTACTAAGGAAAATCTTGGCAGGACCACACGAGAGACAGATGTAACTCTTCTTAAGATTGTTACCAATAATCTTGAAGAGCGTATCACGAAGGATGGAGAAGATAAGGCTTACTCAAAGCTGAAAATAGTCAACTTCGTCAATACATTTCTGATCTTGTTCATGGGAATCCAAATAGAGCACCTGTTCTTCCTCAGCACACACCTGCAGAGAAACAAAAATTGGATCAGTTAGTCAGTCATGGTAGACTTGTGGACAACTGGATTGAAAGTTTAGTTGCTGCTAGTAAAACTCTTCTTGCAGATTTGTATCAGTTGAGGAGTGAGGCACATAAACTCCGTCAGGGTATTCAGTTGCTGGATATTGCAGTTGCAGAGAGTTTGGCAAAGGATCTTGTTCTTGTATCTCAGTTATCAGTTGCATGCGATGCTTTGGAGGAGGTTGAAGATCAAGATAAAGTCTTCACTTGGAGAGAGCAGCACCTTCTCAGAACAGAAATATGTGAGAAGATCTCTACCAAGTTATTTTCACTGAAGGATGACGTGGTTGGAGTACTTGCACTTGTCAGTGGATTCGTTGTTCAAATTCCGTGTCATTATCTTCTCGAAGATGGCACGTATGTGGAGTTGGAAAAAGTTCAAACAGAATTCGAGAAGCTGATTTATGACAGCCTTGAAGGTGAACCTATGGCGCCTAAGTTAGAAAATGTTTCAGTGATTGCAGCCAGTTTGAGAAAGGCGACTGAAGAATGTAAAGATGGCATGCACACGATTACCGAAAGTGGCAGAGAACTAAAGAAACAGACTATTGCTTTAGACAGTATCAAAGTGCCAGAAGACAGAGAGATCAATGAGTTCTTGGTCAAGTGTTAGACCGAAAGGACATGGAGGATCTCAGCTGAACCTCGGCAGCTAATTTCGAGGGTTGATCCTCGAGCAGCAAGCTAACTTGACTTCCAAATACCACTTGCTGACTTAACACATGCTTATCTCATCCCTCGAATTATCAAATGTGTTAGGGTTAGTCAGCTTAACCGGCTGCAGTGGGCTTAACTTTGCTTTAAATAAGGACGCATGCTTGCACATTGTCCAATTAGGGTTATTTGTACCGCTTAACCGAGGGTAGCGTCTAGCTTAATCAGATAGTTTACTTTATTAGGGTTAGGCGCATGACTTGCATGCATTGCAAGAACTGTAGTGAACTCAAGGTGATTTTAGGGTTACCTACACCTTGATGTATATAAATAAGAGCTTTTGCTCATTTGTAAATAACTTTTGCTTGAGAGAGAAATATATGCTTGCGCCTACCTTGCCCTCAATATTACTCTTTTGGTATCTGTTCATGCGTCTTTGCTATTACAGTTAATTGTTATGCCACATAGGGTTTCAAGAGATTGTAATGGTGAATTCTTTCCATAGTTTAGATAAATCTGTCTTGTGAATCTTTTATTGTTATGATCAAGCGTTATGCCACACAGGGTTTCGTAAGATTGTCATGATAAAACCGTTTTGTGAAGTATTTACTATGCTGATCGAGTGTTATGCCACATAGGGTTTCATAAAGTTTTCATGGTGAATCTTCTCTTAGCTTAGATAAATCTGTTTTGTGAATTCTTTTGTCATTACGATCAAGTGCTATGCCACACAGGGTTTCATAAAGATCTTGATGATAAAAGCCGTTTAGTAAGTCTTTACTGTTATGATCAAGTGTTATGCCACATAGGGTTTCATAAGATTGTCATGGTAAATTCTTAAATCTGTTTTGTGCCCAATAAGCTGGTTTAGATTGAGATGATAGTTGCGCCACCTTGCCTTCAAGTAGAGAATCTAAACACGTTTATCGTCAGTTAGTCATAACCTTGCTCCGTTTCCTCATGCTCTGATTTTCTTGAGGAGATTGGATAGATTAGTTTAGTTGTAGTTGGTAGATCTGCAAAACCAGAGAAAACTCAGCTGCAACGTATAAGTTCTTTCAAGAAAGTCTTGTGCCTCTACAGCTGAAACAAAAAGACAGGATTTAGTTTAGTTTATTTCCTTGCAAATACTTTGTCAAGCACAACGAGGGAGCTTCCCCTCCTAATTTGAAGAGCACTCATTGCGTAGTGTGCATAGGCTGTGCATATCAACTCTTACTCCAGAGGTGCTAGTTCTTACGCCAACATCCTTGAGAGAATATATATGTCCTCAAAAATGCGACTTTCCTCATTATTTCATAAAAATGCATTTAATAATAAATATTCGCCCTTTTTAATGTTTTGGCCAATATTTATTTAAATGGCGTCCTTTTTAATTTAATGAATATTATTAAATATTATTTTTTCCTCTCTCCTTATAAAGTATTAAAAATACTTTATAATTTGCCATTTAAATATTAACTTTTAATATTTCATTAAAATGACTTTATATTATAAAGTCAAATTAATTATTCCATCAATTATTATTAAATGCTTCTGATAAACCCCGTTTGCTCAACCAAACATCAAACCGGGTCAAGACTGAGCTAACCAGCTAAACCAAGTGCCTTGCCCAAAATAGCAGCTTCCCCCTGCTAACTTACTATAAATAGTAAGTATCTGAAAAACCTCTCTGAAAGAGTCTGCGAAGGCCAATCCTGACTCAACTGAAGGGATAATGTTCCTAAACACCAGAGAACTGCCTCAAATGATCCTCTACACACATCTGTCAGCCTACGAGGATCAGAATGATAGGCTAACCTCAAATCCAGCTGTGCTGACTAGGAAGGGCACATCACAAAAACTCTCTTTATTGAGAGAGTGTTCACAACAATTTCTTACAAAGTTTTCAAAGGAAAAACTTTCCTTTTTCTTCAAACTACACTATCAATCTACGCTATGCTACTTCTAAGTTGTCTCTCTATCTTCCTACCTCTACTCTAATCTCTATTGTCTAATCCATTACAAATGAGGGGGGATGCCCCTTTTATAGATGGCCCAGTCCAATGGACGGCTCAGATTACAATCAAATGGAGGGCTCAGATTAAGCCACATCAGCCCTAACCCTAAAAACTGCCACCAAGAAGAGTGGGGTAATAAATGAGCCATTAATGTCCTCCATCCTTCTAGAAGATTCCTGTCTGCAAACGCGTTCACACTGTTCTTGTTCTTCTTCTTGATTGCAAACTGGATGAGTCTGATCATCATGGCTTCTGTTTCTTGGACTGGTATGGCAAGTACGTTCTCGATCTGACTTCAAGGCGGCAACTTTTTTCTCCCGCTCGATGATGATTTTCTCCTTCCTGTCACTACATCTTGAGTTATGCGAAGCATGCTAGAGAACATCCTCTGGGTCATTGAAGGACTTTACACTTGAGGAGAATTTCTCTACTTTGTTCTTCAATCTGTCATGATGTTAGTCTCCAACACCTGGGCCTTCATCTTTTCCTCTATCTTGAACTTGAAAGATTTTCTTGTCTTGGATTCAATCATTCCTCCTTGCCACTCGCCTGACTGTGTTGGGTGCAACACTTGGTCAACATTTAGCCATTTCTTCCAAGTACTCGCTCCATCTCCCCAAGTCATCATGCCTTGGCCTTGGTGTTCACCCTGCAAAACAAGCAAGAGAAGAGCATCAGAACACTTCATAATATAAATTCACCTCACTTACCTGATTTTCATGCTTTGACTTCCAAGGTCTGAGTGATCTTTGGATCTAATACGGTTCATCACTTTTCCTCCAGCAAACTTCTTCCTCAAATTCTTCATGCCTTAGCCAAATTTCCAACCCATCTTGTACTTTGCTTCCTGTGTACCTTGAAGTTGTGCCTTAGAAACTTTTATCCAACTTGACAGCGCGTTTAGAGGGTGTTGCTTGATTTCTCTCCGCCTTAGAAAATTTTCCAACTACCATGATACCCCCTTTTTGCTTTAGCCAATTTTCCAGCCCATTTGCCTTAGAAATAATTTATTTCCTCTAGAAAATTCATCAGCTAGGCGCCCGAGTGAAATTTCCATCTTAAAGTTCTTGGCAAGGTGTGAAAAGTTTCAAAATCATCTCCTCGTCGAAGATATTCAATACCCAGAAGAAAATTCCCCTTGGAAAATGCAGAATCCATGTGTATACAAACGAAGGGGTACATTTAATTTTTGAATTTTAACCTTAGAAAAATATTTTGCCATCAAATTTATTCTCATTCATCACCTCTGGGCGTATTTTTCTTGCTTGGCCTTGACAATTTTTATCAACTCCATGAAGCTGGCACCTTCTGACTCATCCTTGCCAATTTTATCCATGCCTTAACAAATTTCATCATCCCCTATCAAGCTTAGGCGTATTTCTCTAGAGGTGGAATAAATTTCAACACTTAGAAAAAAATTTTAAGTCCCATCACCAACATGGGCACATATAGGGGGTCAAGGAGGAAATTTTGAATTTTGTCTTAGATATTTTTTTCTCCATTCATTCTCTAGTCATGGCACATATAGCATGTCAAGGTGAAAGAATAATCAACACTTAGAATATTTTCACATAGCAAACATATTCAATATCCTTGGGCGCATTTTACATCTTGAAGAGGAATTAATGCCTAGCACAAGTCTTAACCTCACCCTGCACTTGGGCGCATTCAAGGGGTCAAGGAGGAAGTCAAACCCTTTTGTCTTTTTCCTAGCTCACTTGGGCGCATTTAGCATGTCTAGCAGGAATAACTCAACACCTTGTTAACTTTTTCTTCACACTTCTAGAGATGGGCGCATTTAGGGGGTAGAGGTGGAATTTTATCAACACTTAGAAACTTTTTATCCACCTAGCATCTTGGAGATGGGCGCATTTCATGACCCCAACAGGAATATCCAACACTTAGACAATTTTTCAAAAGCCAACACCTTCAACATGTTTGGGCGCATTTGGGGGTAGGAGCAGGAACTTATCAATGACTTAGAAAAATTTCCATCACTACTTAGCAAGTTGGGCACATTTGAGGGTAGGAGAAGGAACAAGCCAACGAAATTTTTTTATCATCTTGACAACTTGAGGGCGCATTTTGGGGGTCATGCAAGAAGTTTGACACTTAGAATTTTTTTTCATCACCTTCTCAAGCTGAGGGCGCATTTTGGGGGTCCTGCAGGAATAACTCATGCCTTAGAAAAATTTTCATGGCTTCTACCAGCTTGAGGGCGCATTTTGGGGGTCAAGGAGGATTTAACTCAGACTTAGGAAGTTTTTATCACCTCTGCTCCTTGAGGGCGCATTTATGGGGTATGAGCAGGAACTTTCATGCTTGGAAACTTTTTCATCTTCCTGCCATTCTCATCTTGGGCGCATTTGACAGGGGGTGAAGGAATTTTCTCAAGCTTAGAAAATTTCTCTGGCTTGCTCGTCCTTGTTTACTATATTTAGTAAGTTTTTGGTTTTCCCTCTTCTGAAGCTTGGATTGATTTGAAATTTTAACCACAAGATCCTCATGATCCAGTTGTTCACACTGCCATCTTGTGCTAACTTGCTATTTATAGCATGTTTCTAGAGGTGATTTACTATTTATAGTAACTGCTCAGTTTCATGACTTCCCCAACTCTGTTTGACTTGAAATCTGAATGATGTGACCCTCATGGGATGACCTGCCTGTTCACACTGGTGCCTGCTGTTGACTTACTATTTATAGCATGTTTCAGAAGTGACTTACTATAAATAGTAAGTGCTTCGATTGCCCTCAAATTTTACCAATGGATAGCTCGAAAGATACTGATCGTAGTGGGATACACCGGTTTTCGAAAATTTTGGCATTTGACCCCTCATTTTAGGCCCCAAAGCTAGAAACCCTAAATTGACTTGCATGTTGCTTAAACGATCTTCATTTGACCCTGTTTCTGTTGCATGTCGATCAGTTTGTGATACTGAAGTGCTGGGGGGCGCTGCCAAATTAGATCTGCTAAAAATAGTAAGTTCCCGAAAAAGTGACCAACTCTGTTTGCATGTCACATCACTACGTAGCTCTCGAAAAACCCACAAAGAATATCCAAACATGCGAAAAAAATTTCAACATGCAAACCCTAAAAATAGCCTCCGAAGGCTGAGTACTGAAAGTTATCATCTCACTTTGCATGTTATATCATCGCGTAGGTCTCAGAAAACCCAGAAATATTCTCCAGACATGCACTGAAGAACTTTGCACGCAAACCCTAAAATTTGCTTCTGAAGGTGATACTTGCTAAAAATAGAAAGCTGTCAGAATTCCATAAGATTTTGTTGGGGACTTGCTGGAAGCCTACTGACTGCAATGCCAAACTCAGATTTTCAACTTATTCACTCCATTTGACTTCAAACTGACTAGAAGATAGCAAACCCTAATTCTCAGACTTAACCAAAATTTCATGTTTAAGCTCACAGATGGGCACATCCTCGAAAAGGCAGACGGAACAAAAGAGAGACAACAACAAAACAAACCAAAAACCAAGCCAAAAGACCCAAACAAAGCAAAAATTAGGGGGGTCCCCATTTGCAATGGGGCGATGTGTGAAAAGGTCACAACACGTTGCAGCTGAGGTTTTTTTGGGTTTCATAACTTCAACTACAACTAGGCATAAACTATAACGCTTCTATCTCCTCGAGTAACTTCAGAGCAAGAGGATTTAGAAGTAAACTGGGAATGATTGGTTTTAACACACAACTTAGACAAACTTACTTCCAAAACACACCCGAAGACTCATTGTACTTTTGGATGAAAGCTGAAATAAAGCTATGAAAGCAAACATGAAACAATAAACTCGCTTTCAGAGTATCCTCAAAGACTCATTGTACTTTTGAGGCGTAGTGTAATGTCCCCAATTTCGTGAGCATCGGAGTTCGAAGGATTAGCCTA
This sequence comes from Sequoia sempervirens, assembly GCA_007258455.2. Classification (NCBI taxonomy): domain Eukaryota; kingdom Viridiplantae; phylum Streptophyta; class Pinopsida; order Cupressales; family Cupressaceae; genus Sequoia; species Sequoia sempervirens. Next base: position 6,490 of record VDFB02141028.1, on the reverse strand, counting down.
TCATTTGACCCTCGTAGGCTAGTGTGGTGGTTTAGAGAGTCCAGTTTGGGTGTTATGGAGCTCTTCGGGTGGCTGTTGTAAGTGTTTATCTCTCCAAATCCTTCATATGTTCTATAGCATTGATATTTAGGGGTTTCTTTTCAGTTTTGAGGGATTTACTATTTATAGTAAGTCAATGGATGTTAGAGAGGGACCCTTACTATTTTTAGTAAGGCAGTTGGATGCACAATGGATACAATGGTTAACTCCTGGGTTTAGACGGAATTGAGAAATAATGATTATTTGTGGAGTTATGTTATTTTAATTGTTAATAAAGTGATTATTAATAATTATTTATACAGTGCAATTATAAAGTTTTAAGTTCACTTTATGTCCAATGGGGCCATGACCCTCAAAAAGGTCACTTAAAGTGCATTAAATATTATTATTATTTGTGCGCCCATTTATTAAAGCAAGTGTTTATGATATATTAAATGGATTTAAAATATACTTTATTATAAGTGATAGTGTTATTTAAAAGGGAGATATAAGTGTTTAATAAAGTATACTTTTTATTGTCCACCAAATGGAGGGAAAAGTAAATGAAATTAAAGTGAAATTAAATGAGATGAAGCCAAATGCAAAATAAATATTATATAAAGGCTTTTGAAAAGGGATTTCATTATTCTCGAATCATTCAACATTTGTCTATTTTGAAGAAGCTTTGGCTTTGAAGAAGAAACCTAGGGTTTTGCTGTGATTTCAATCTTGGAGAACGTAGCCTCTCTTTGATTGTGCTGGTGACTTCACATGGAGGTCACACTTGGGCTTTATTGGAGGATTTATCAAGGATTTCACAAGGGTTTCAAAGAGTTATCTATTTGCAGATCAGAAATAATTGAAGATTAATATTATTTAGAATATCTTTGTTGCTGTTTGAGATCGTATTCAATAGCACATGGGAATTAGTCCTGCAGGATAGAGATATTTGTCTCAGAATTTTCTCAAGGGTTTGAAGTGCCTTATTCAGATTATTGAAGAATCAAACATTGAAGGATATCTTTAAAAGCTGTTTCACTCACTTGACAGCCACGTGGGTATTTAGCTGAGGCTGCAGTTCATTTAATGGCCAGCTGTACTATCTCCTTGGCTAGGCGTGAGGGTTTCTAGGTGAAGACGCCTAAGTCTTTGGCTCTATTTCTTCATTATCTTGGGCTGCTTGGCATTGAAAATCATTTAACATCTTTTCTATGGTGGAGAACATTGATCATGGTGCAAGGCATGCATTTCCAAGGGCATACCAGCTACTGATAAAGACTTCCAGAATTGCTGATAGTTAAGATTCAGACTTGCCTCTTGTGTAAAGTTTTTCCGGGTATGTTATTGGTATATTGGGTACTTAAATATCTCATCTGTATTGGGTTTTCTAGTGCTGTTACCGTCTGATAACTTGCATATGAGACCTGATAGGAATGTAATCAGACCTGATTTCTATTCAATAAGAAGCAATATTATATGTGGGTTCTTTGTATAAGCATATGTAAACATTTCTTATCATTTCTATGTACTTGTATGTGTTTTTGGCATTGAGATAACATTCAAACAAGCATCAAAAAACACAAACACCCAGAAAATCAGAACTTAGACATTGCATGCCAACCATTTGACGAAATGTCAATCCATTTAAACTGAGTTTTTGGGACAGAATAAAAAAGGGTTTTTACACGTAGGCTGAAATAAAGTTCATACAAGTTAAACATAAAATGACAATCTCACTTTCAAAATTCCCTCAAAGACTCATTGTACTTTTGAGGTGTAGGCCGAAATAAAGATTATACATAAAATAACACAAAAAGATTTGAGACTTTGGATCAAAGCAAGGTAGGCATGAGATTTATTTCCTCAAAGCTTTGCAACAACAATTACACATTTGGGACAGCAGATTGTATCAAGAAGACAAACATACAATCAACGATCAACCAAATTACACTAAACAAATGTGAACGTATACTAGATAACAATGAAGCAGGCTCTAAGGCATAGTGTTTTGTTATCACAAGCACCGTTAAACAAATAATGAGAAAAGGCTGCTCTTATTTATACACACTCAAAGGAGTAGGGAACCCTAAAATCTCCTTGAGTTAACAATCAATTCTTGCCAATCTACAAGATTTATTCCTATGTCTAAACAAAGATAACTAACGGTTAACTGGAAAGACTACATCAATTAACTAGTCTAAAACTAAAACTAATTCCAACTATACAATAGGTGTCTCCAAAGATAGACATGCATAAAAAATGGACAGCGAGTTAACTTGGAAAAGGCATCATCTCTAACTGATGTTCTAAATCCTATCCTTGGAGAAAGTCGTGGTCTTGGAACTAGCAGTTCACTAGTCGCCAACTCGAGCAATCATATCCTCCAAGAGGTTGTTAACTGCCTCATCATCTGGAGCATTGATACTCTTCTGCATGATGTGATGTCTCCGCAACATCTCACCGTCCGCAATCTGATTTTGCAAATCCCTACCACTTGCAGCTGCTTCATCAAATCTCGTTGACATTGCTGCAATTTGACTCAACTTGCAATCAACAGGGTCACCGCTGAATCTACTACGAATGAGATCTTGAAACTTCATCTGCACATCGCCAAGCTCAATGTACTCACCATCCTCACATTGATACTGGCAAGGGACTTGTGACACAAACGTTCTTACGAACTTGAGAGCACTTGTCACCTTTTGTCTGTATTCAGTCATTTCTATAGAGATTATTTCATATGTTTTTACTTTGAAGATTTGTTGTTCTCTCCAAGTAAAAAGCTTCTCCTTTTCTTCTATAGTGACTAAATCATATGCCATCCTCAAGTGAGAAAGGATGATTCCATCCCTGGGTTTCCTTTCCGCCATGCTCTGTTCTAACTCTTGAATTCCTGAGTGAAGGTCATGGGCGTTGTACCTCATTTGGTACATCTCTACAAGTATGAAGCGGCCCCTGGTGACGAACTCATCTACCCAGTCTCTAAAGTGTTTCCCATAAATAACTAGTTGACTTAGCTGATTTTTTTTTGCAGGTAATTCCAACATCTGTGGGAGCAAGGCTATGATGTGTGAAGTACCGTGAAGGAGGTTGGAGATGTACTGCTGCAACTACTGATTTTCAGCCTTGAGGGCTGCCTTGTCTTCATCGTCTCTGACTACTCTTTCCTTCAAGTTTACTGCTGCAACCTCAAAGAGGTTTACATCAGTTGATCGTGTACTTCTACCTAGGTTGGCTTTGACCAATGTGAAGTCATCAGCCTCAACCTCGTTGGCATTCTTGTCAACTGGAGGTGTTGCAATCTCAATGACAATCTCGTTGTCAACATTCTTTTCCACATGAACTTGTTTTTTGAGTTTCTTGTCTGATGTGTCTTGGTAGACATTGTCAAACTCAGCAAAGTTCAATTGGCAAGACAGTTTTCTCCTTTTCCTACCCAGGAGGTTCTCAAGCCAAGATGAGGAATCACGACTAACTTCACTTGAAAGATTAGTTTTAGCTTCATCAACCCCTGATAAATGGGTTGGTGTAGAGACGTCATGAATTGGTGAATTAGACTCCAAGTCAATGTGTATTGGAGACGGCTGCGGTGGTGACAGATGAATAGGAGGCTCCACTTCAACTTTTGGCACTATTTCAACTGTATCTGTGGCTACATGTACCTGTTGTTCTTGCTGATTTACATCAGCAACTTGCATTTTTTCTTTCAAATTTGTTGACATCCTGCAGTTCTTTGTTCCCTCTGGAGGATTGTTCATTGCTTTCACTCTGGGTTTTCACTTAGAAATGGAAGGTAGTGTGGTGGTAACCAGTAGCAGCTCTGTAATTGGAGTGACTACCTTCTGCGTCTTCTTGCTATCCAAGAATAGCTTGTTGTTCTTTACAACCCGATTTGTCCTTTCCTCAATGGAGGTGCTTTCCTTGGCATACCAATCAATGGATCAAAGTGGCTACGAGTCAATGTGATCTTTGAACTATGTGGGAAGTATAATTTCCCCATCATCATCTGATAAACCTTCCACATCCTTTGATAAGAAATCAGTGATCTGTGGAAGAGTAAATCTATTGTAGTTACGCTTGCGCACTTCGAGCTCATCTTCATAACTAAACCAAAAGTCTTCCGTGGTGGGTTTATGCGAAGAATTGTGACCAAGGCAAGCTGCCAAGAGACCCCAAGGGTCATATGAGCGCCTTTCTATATTCCTAAGATTAAGCTTCGTCATTTCATTGGTCATTGCCTTGGCGTCAGCTGTTGATCTGCACCTGTATATATGTAATGTCCCCTTTTTGAGCGAGCATTAGAGTTGGAGGTTAAGCCTATCAATCGGCCTTCGGAGGCTAATAATGGTGATTAGAGGGCCCTGTTGTGGAGATATTTGGTATCTCAGTTGGCAATTTGCAGCGTTTGGCATCTCTAGGTCCTTGGCTTGTTCAAAGGGGATGTTATTTAGGGGTTTTTGGCTTCATTTTTATACACTTACTATTTACAATAAGTTAGTTGGATGATAGAGGCCAACCTTACTATTTATAGTAAGGCACCCTAGTGAGCAGAGAATGCAGCGAGCTACCTCTTGGCACAGACAGAATTCATTTATGAGGTTTATTTATGGACTTATAATATTATAATTACTATTAAAGTCATACTTTAATAATAATTAATTATTAAAGTGCGCATCATTAAATGATTATTTGACTTTATTATAAATATTATTATTTGATTATAAAGTTAAATTATAAAGTGCATATTTGGGTGCCCACTTTATTAGATATTATAAAGTCAACAAAGCAAATAAAGTTTATTAAATTTAATGATTATATGCCTCATATGAAATCGACCCCCTTGAAGGAGGAGTATATAAAGGCATCAAAAGAAAATGAATTGATTATCTTTGATCATTCTCTCAACACTTGGATTTTTGGATGCTTTGGCATTTTGGAGGTGAGACCTAGGGTTTTGTTGCAAAGGCGATCTTGCAGAGCGTAGCTCCTCTTTGATTCGAGTTTTCTGAGGGTGTGAAAGATCATCTAAGGTTTGCTAATCGGTGGCTTTATCTCATAAGTCACATTGTGCTTAATTGGAGTTGATTCATCAAAATTTTCAGAGATTATCACAGAGCTTCATCAATTTCCTAGAGATCATCCTTCAGGGTTTTTACAAAGCTTCCAAGTTCAAAGATTTGTCATCTCGGTATGAATGCTTCAATGTGAATTTCATGGCATTAATAAATTTGATATAATATTATATTTGTGCTTCAGCATTTGTTCTGCAATTTTATGCATTATTTGGCAATATCTTCAAAAACTTTAAAACCAAAAACAAAAAAAAGAGCAGAAATCAATTAGTAGATATCTCACCAAGGGTGGGATATTTTAGTGGTATCAGAGCCGTTTCAGAAACCCTAGGTTTCCCCCTGACACTGTTCTGACTAATATCTTAAGTTTTTCTGACGTTTTCTGAAGTTTTGTGATTTTTTTGCAATTTTTGTGTTTTCAATGCAATAATGGATAGTACGGCTTTTACAGAAAATAATAATAAATTCAATAAAAATGATTGTTGAACAATATGTATAAGAAATATAGCAGAGAATGAAGGCGCTTCAACTTTTATTCATGATAGCTCATTACAATATGATTCAACTGGCATGCAATAAGAAATAATGATTTTTATTGTGAAAAGAACCTGTTTTTACTGGTACGGCTGAAGGTACAAAACAGTACGGCAGAAATAAATGTTCTCCTTCTCCTGCTATCTGATGATCAAATATAACTCCAGCACTGTGGGCGCCACCAATGGTGAAAGGATGTGATCTGAAGATAGGCGTATGTGTCAAACAAGGAAGCACGTCTTTTATTTGCTGGTACGGCTTGTCAGAAAAGTACGGCCAGCTGCTGTATTAAATGTAACTTGTACGGCCTCCACCAAAATTTATATCTAACCCTCTGGAATGGTGTGTCCAAGCTAATAGATGAACTCTGATTACAGAACACTGAAGAATATCTGACAATGGACAAATCTCTGAAGCTCTGTAGTTTTCTCTGAATAAGAAAACCTCTGCTGGCAATAGATCAAGTGATATTGCACACTCTCTGAATTGCTTTCCGTTGGAGATGGCTCGTTCCCCAAGGCAATCGAACACGAAACCCTAAAGTCTCAGGCTCAAACCAAAATTGATCAATATCAAACTCAATAATCTCATAATGGCTCACTTCCCAATGCAAAATCCTCAAATAAGCTCAAAAGTGCGATTTGCTTGAAAATAGGGTTTTAATGAAATATTCATATTTTAATAATTTCAATTCTCCATAGTTCTCCACTGAATATTTAAATCTTAATTAAATATCAAACTGGCCCCCTTTTCATGATGGCGCACCCCTCAAGGAAAAACACTTAAGTTATAATATTAAATTATAACTTTATATTATAAACGTTAATTAATTAATATTTAATCAATACGATCAAATATTAATATCT
>VDFB02141027.1:0-16450 GCA_007258455.2 Sequoia sempervirens | reverse complement strand
AAATTTTGCACAATGCATCTCTACTTCTAATTTGCAGCTTAGTTTGTTTTTAGGGTTTCACTCCTAAGGAAGTCTTTGCCTTGACTATCTCGGCTGAGCATTTGACAACACATGCATTTTCATTTCAAGTGAGCAGGGTCACACTTATATTTTTTCTTTGATTTGGTAAGTTTTCCCCATTTATAATCTGAAGGGTTTCACTTTTTAATTTATATTTTTGACTTGGAAATCTTCCCATCTAGGTCAACCTTCGGCTTAGATGTCACGAATCTCTTCCAGTCAAATTCACCCTGCACTTGGACTCATGTTCATTGCAAGGTATGGTGTATCCTCTTAATCAAGGACTATATTTGTCCAGTTTCTCCCCTATATTTGAACTGCAGACACTGTCATGCAAGGATGGAAGATTTTATTCCTTTTGGACTTATCTCTCTCATCAATGGTATTAGCAATATTTTATCTAATTTTAAGACTTTTATCTTGTTTCACTGGGATTTGAATTTGGGGCTTCATTATTGGAAATTCCAAGGTATATTAATGAGAACTCATCCCATTGGATAAGGAGTTTCACAGTATTTCATTCATTCTCAACATTATTATCATGCATCATATAGATGCAAACCTATGGCTTCACAATGAAAGTTCCAATGCTTGTACCACCTGAGCTCATCCCATTGAGTGAGGGAATATGCATTACTTTATCCAAATTTAGCATTCTATCAAGGGTCACGAGAATTTAAGTTGGAGTTATTTTTTAAAGACTCAAATGATTTCACCACTTGAGGTTATCACATTCGATGAGGGGATTCACATTTTGAATCTGCACTTTAGAATGAAATCGAGGTTTTAGGAAGTTCATTCTCTTACATCCTCACTGAAGGGTTAATTAACTGTTAGTTAATAGGACCCAGAAGGATCTTTGGCAACCTTGGTATATATGAGTTCGTTAATTGGCTTTTCTTAGGCATTCCATTCCCTAATACCCTTGCACTTGTTTATATTTACAGTGGGTATATTTTGTAGACATTTTGCAAATTTAGTTCCATGGAGAGTGTACAAGAATACTGCTGCATGGTCATCTTAATCTCGTCAACAAAATTCAAGGCAGACTAGGTGTATGTGGGATGATCCCTTCCCAACCTGTGTCTTCACAACATACCATTATTGGTGGGATCAGCCAGACGCTTCAACCTTAACAGATGCAAAAATTCTGGACTATACTTGGACAAGAAATAAATTTTTTATCTATGACTTTTTTCTTGACAGAAAGCATTTTGCCCATCTGCCTGTTGAATGCAGTTTTTCAAGAATACAATTTTAATTACCCCCACCATAGAATAGCATAAATATTTATTGTTTAGTGCTCTTATTCAAAATAAAAAATTTCTCAAGAAAATATCTTGACCGTGACAACACTTTTTAATCTACCTGCATGAAATAACCTGTTCTAAAGCTCCCATTTTGGCACAGGTAAGGAGGATGTTGGCAAAGGTTGTGGAATTTTGTTTCATGCCTGCCAATTGCATTTACTTGAAAGTTTCTTAAGGCTTTTTAAGATATCAATTTTATGTATATTTTGCAATTATTGCAATACCCGAGGACACATCTCAGAGGCATTCTTCAAGCAGTTTATGTGCCTTGTCTATGCTTCCACATTTTGCATGCATATCTACTAGGGCAATTTCAAACATGTCTACCAGTGCAGTTACAACTATACAATCTGACAAAAATCTCCCTTCCTCTATGCTTTGATGGGTATCCATACCTTGTTCTAAAGCTCCCATTTTTGACACAGTCAGAGGGAGGATGCTGGAAAAAATGTGGAGTTTGGCTTTAGACCTACCAATTGAATTTGCCTGAAGGTTTCTAAGGCCTTTTCAAAAAATTCATTTTGTGCATATTCTGCAATTATTTGACTATCAATTTGACATAATCCCTCAATTTATAGTGACTGTGTCACTATCAATTATGTCCATGTATGGGTGGAAGTCCAATCCCAAAATAGTAGATCCAGCACATAGCATTTTTTTGGCAAAAAATAAAAAATATGCAAACTTCTCTTCCAAGTGTTCTCCAAACAGATAGTACATCTATTGGAGGGATTTGCACGTCCTGTTTACAATCAATACATATACACAATGAATATATCCAGTTTCTATTGTGTTAGCTGAACAAATAAATACTGTTAGAAAAAGCAAAACTTCTCTTTCAGGAATACTCAAATGAGTCCAAACAATGAAGGAATGTCTATAGCCGGGCTACTCACATGGCTTGTTCATGACTGCTATATATAGAAAAGGAAAAGGAATAGGAATATATAAATTCTGCAAAGGAATGGAAAACTTCTCTTGTAGGTATATCTATTGCTGCAAACCCATATGGTAAGTCTACCATTCTAGCATACACACACACTGACTATCCAGCTTATATTACTCTTTCAAAGTACATGCAATACCAAACTTTCCTTCTAGGTCATAAATCTGCAACTACAGGACAACTGCAAGTTAGGAGCTAGAGACTAATGAACAAGCCTCTGACCGTACTCAAAAGCATGCATGCAAATATAAACTTGTCTCCATTTAGACAACCCTCAGGAATTACAATTCAAAAAAATCTTTCATAGATCTACAAAAAGCCACAGATTTTAAATGGAAAACCTTCAAAAACAATCATGCTACAAGCATGCATAAAAATCTGAAACTTTCTCATCCAGATTAGCCTACAGAATTATAAATTGAAAACTAATCTTCCATATATTTACAAAAACCACAAATTTTAAATAGAAAACCTGCATAACCAAACATGCAAATTTAAATTGTTCACACATGCAAAACACTATGAGTTTGCAACCACAAGATTCACAATTTTAATGATTGAATATCACAAATCTGTAACATGTAGATCTAAACACACTATGAATCTACAAATGCAAGTACATGCATTCAAAGGATTGAGGGCTAAACATGAGCTCCAAGTCACCATATGACCAATTTCACAAGTTCTACCAAGTAAATGCTTGGGTCACTAATAAGAATGCAAATATTATTGTATACTCCTTAATAGCTTTTAGAATGCTAACCCATAAACAACAATTGCTTTGATTGAGACAATAATCAATTTGATTGAGAGGAATCAATATTAACATATTGCATCCAATTCTAGGTGCACCTAATTTTCTCTCTTAGCTCAAATGGCCATAAGTGGCAAAATAAAAATTAAGATCATATCGATGTTGTATCAACAGATTTAGAGGTGAAAGTGATACAACCAAAGAGAGTTTTAAGTTTTTTGAATCCAAAACAAAATAAAATATCAAAATGTGGTTTAGTTGACAAAAATACACAAACATAAATAATAAAAGTGAGAGAAAAAAATGGATCTGGATGCAAGGGCAGTGAAACCCTATACAAGGGGTAAATCATTTTCCACCTGATTTATCTCAAAACATGAGAGGATTCCATAACTCTCCTAAAACAAAGAAAACATGAATCTAACAAATCACATAAATTTGAATGTCTTATCACACTCATATTTGAAACATAGTTAGTAGACTTGGTGAGTACTCGATGAGTCGCGAAATACTTGCCAAAAATTTTGATGGTGAGATTTTGACAATTTTCAGTGAGTGCTTGCTAGGTACTTGGCAAGCCTGAGACCTTGACTTACTCTGCAATAAAAGAATGTGGATTAAGCATTCCAAAAATGTTGTGCTTTGGCTCTATGAGCATTGCTTTTTTCCTTTCAAAAAATTATGAAAATGGTGTGTGTCATGAAGGTCTATGTGGTTTTGAAGGTCTTCATTTGGGCTTGGTGGCAAGGGCTCCACCCCTCGATCCTGCCTTATTTTGTGAACCATCGTACCCCACAAGGGGCATTGCCCCCAAGTCCCCACCAAACTCATTTGATACATTATGTAGTTGTATTTTGCAGGAAATTTATGTTTATTAAATGTTTCAAAAATTTAAGAATGACGTGTTTTCAATGAATCCAAACCTTAGCCATCTTTGTATAAAGAAAACGAATATTGTAAATGTCACATGATCAAAAGACATGGAATGAATAAATGAATGACACTAAAAAAATACATTCAAGATCTCATTGGCCAAGGAGACATAAAAATTGAAGGAGGGTCCCATCCTCCTCATCAAATGATCAACTAGGGGTCTATCAAAATCTACTCCCAAATCATTCTCAAGGAAATACTTCCACATCCACCATTTCAAATCAATCCAAGTCCCAAAATAACCACACTAATAATCTCCAATATAATAAAACCACCCTTAACTATGATAATGTTGTGGGATGTATCACCCATAACGCCTCACAAGTTGTAAGTATCAAAATCAAAGCTAAAAGTATTGATTGTACTATCACCACTAGATGTGAGATGGTTACTATCCAAATACCATCCACTTCATACTTCCAAAGCTCCCAATACAATCTCTTAGAAAATCTTAGAAATAATTTCATGCAAATCTCCATCTTGGAGCTTCTCAAATCATCCCCAAACCATATAGAAATAATCATGTGTTCTCAATAACATTGATCCTCAGAAATTCCAAGTACTTGAAGGCCACCTCTCCACTACCTATCAATTTACATCTAGTAAAAATATATATGCCTTGAATCGAACCATCACATAAGAAAGATTTACATATCAAAGTCCTTATATAAAAAAACACAAGGTAAATTTAATCCTACTTGATAATGGATCTACCTTAAGTTTATGTACATTAAAGTTCATTAAACAAGTTATATAATCTAATGTAAACTTGGAGATATAGGCAATAACCATTAAATCATATAATAATGTAAAATAGGATTGTTTAGGTCACTATGGGCACTATAAATTTCTTCCTATACAAGTGGATTTGACACTGCAATATACTAAATGTCATGTTAGAAATCTTGATCTCCCATATAACCTCCTCCTTAGCCACCCATGGATCCATGTCATGCAAGCTATCCCATCTACCAACCAACATTGCATCAAGTTTCCTCATAATGGCATTGAAGTCACCATTTATGTTCGTCTACATCCTTCTTAATAATATCTATTCTTGGAAGCTTCTTATCAACAATACCATCATTGTGGAAGCACTAATGTTGAAATTTCCAACATAACTAAGGATTCACTCTTATATCATCCCAAACACTTTCTCCTCTTCATCTATCTTGTCCATCATTCTAGATCCCAAAATCCATAAGGTCGAGATCAGTAGTAAAGGTTACAAAGAGTAGACCTGTGATATGGGAGAAAATTCAATATACTTACTATGTAACTTAAGAAATTAAGTGCATGTCTTGTTATAACAAAATTTTATTTAATTAAATTCCTATAAAATATGATGTTATGAATGGACAAAACCAAGTTTAGGTTTCAAATTCAAGTTTTCTTGGCTGTAATTTATTTTCCATTAATTTATGGTGGATATATAGGCCTTCTTTGTTTAAGTGATTTTGTCTTACCTCCCTTGCCTTCTCGTGACTTAAATGCATTTCATTATGATCTTTTTTAGGTGATTATCTATAGGACAATTTTTAGTGTCAAAAATTATAGGTATCCTATTTTATGATTTTCCCTAACAAATTAAAAATGCAAAATCCATTGTTTTATTGTAGAAAATAGAACAAGAGCTAGTAACAAGTACCATTGTTTAGTCTATTTAAGAATTTCATACATTGATTATCTATGTAACTCACAAAGGTAGAGTGGCTACCGTAAGGAACTAAATTGGATATGTCAAATAGATTATCATAAGAAATCGATATACATGTCATCATAAGATTCAAATTGCAAAGCATAAATTATATGATATGAGTTTTAGGGGAGCTATTGTGAATTTCAACAATTGTAGGCATACTACTATTACTATGTGTATCAATATTTTGTCTTATAAGTCACTATATATTTTTCATTTTATGTTATAAGTAATCTTATATAATTTCTAAGATTAAGAAGGGGATGTACGAATATTTATATTAATGCATATTTAATTTTAATAGTTGAAGAAAACAAATATATCTTAATAGTAGAAAGATTGTCTAGCTATAATTATAACTATAAATTATTGTAAAATCTAAATATAATCTAAAAATAATTATCCATATTTATTTTAAAAAATCATCTCTATAATAAAACAGCAAAATATTCATCTAAAATGTAGATTAAAATGCAATATAAATAATTAACATTCTTCTTTAAGAATGTTCATTTATATCTATCATCCCCCTTTTTCCCAAAATTTTAACATAAAAAAAAGCAGCCAGATATTCTTCACACTGCATGAATGCAAGGATAGACGAAAGACAATGAGCATGAAGAGTTGGAACTCGTTGAAAGAGGGGCATCAGAACACAAAACAAGATAGACAAGAAAGAGTGTGGTATCTTACAAGTATTTTAAGATTGCAAGAAATTACATAAATATATTTAGGGGGATTGTGAATGCATATTATTGTATTAGTGAATAAACCATTATAAATGAGTGCAAAAGCCATTGTAAATGAGTAGCAGAACCCATCTTTCTTAAATTTTGAAAGGATATTTAAAGTAATTAATCATATGCTAGAGTTTATGTAGAAATTATCATATATTTGTCTATAAATTTAATGCGATAAACAGATTTCCTTGTGCTCGAATTTGCAGAGTTCTGCTCTGTTTTATTTCTCTGTGTTTCTCTTTTTCTTCTCACTGGTCTCACTTGTCTCAGAAAAGAAACTGCTTCAAGACTAAATCGAGGAGTCAAACAAAAGCAGTTGTCTAATGGTTGATGTCATTAGCACTGAGAATACATTGCTGGCAAATATGGGATCTGTCACCATCGATGGAATATGTGGTTGACTTTGTGCAATAGCTAAACAAGGCTTTGGGTATGTTTCTAATTGTCATCACAAGAACAAGGACTACAGATATTGAACAAGGGTTTATTTCATTCTCGTTTTATGAAGATGAAATATAAAACACAAATTACAGTTGAATATAATTTCAAACATTAACAGTATGGGAAAATGTACGTACTTGAAATCTTTTTCGCCTTTATAAATGTTTTCAAAGATACTACTCGCCATTAGTAATTAATCTTGGCACCGTCCAAGAAGACTTGATGCTAAATTCCTTCACCACATTTTGATATATAACTTTTCCTCATTCTTTTTAAATTTATTTATTTATTTATCCCTGTGTTTGTTTCCTCCTCCACATCTTGATATGATAATTATTGATCATGCTTCCACAATAGAAAGAACATAATGGTCAGCACAGATACAATTTTAGTTTAGAGTACTGCTACTGGAATGGAAAAAATCCATTTGTCATATATTTTCTATTAGAGAGTTCTTTTGTTGTTGAAAAACTATGTTCAGGTATACTTGGGTTCAATGGGGAAGCAAGGGATGTAGATATTAACAGTTGAAACAGCAAATGTACACTAAATATTTATTATTCAGAATCAGAGTTTACAAATCTATAGATGTAACTGATTTCAACAATTTCTTATAATTATGGTAATTAATTTGACAGCAAACTAAAACTATCTACATGTAACTGGATTATTGACAGCTAACTGGACATCTAATGACAATAAACTAGAGAAGACTAGACATATCTGATATTCTCTATTGAGATGCAGATGACACATATAATTTTATTAAACTATTATTGAAGTGTTATATTCCAACAGTAGAATGATGCACTGGAGATATATCACATTTGATTGTAATAAGCCTACCAATATTTCTAGACTATGCTTATTCTGTACTTAAAATTCAAATATGCACATCAATAGTTGATATGAGTCATCCACAACCCATGAAGTAGAGCTGATAGCTTTTGGTTCACCATTTGAATTTGCTATGAAATATCAATTGAAAAACATATACAATTAAAATGAAAAGATACACGATTAAAAAGAAAAGACTTCATCATGCACATTTTTTAAATCAAATATTTTACTCGTAAGTTTGGAATTGTGAGCAAATAAGGAGGAACCTGTCAACTAAACAGATTATTGACTTTGTTTGTGTTTCATGCTAAAAACTAAATCCTTTCTAGTCAATTGTGCATTGTTCCGACATAAAAACTCTACAAAATCTTTTATAACGAACTATTCTATTCCACCAGAATAACAGAACTTTAAATAAAATATTAATGCATAAAACACAGATAGAGCAATGGGAGAAAAAATTATAAATCTATTAAACGCAGGTGAGCAAATGTATCAACAGTACCACTCAATTGGTTGCTCTGTAATAAATTCCTACAAATAAGTTCTCGAAATTCTCAACTCTTCAAATACAGCCTATACCTACTAACACACAGAAAAGTTATCAAGCAAATTTCCCCTGCATTCACCAGTTACGATACAAGAAGCTTGGCAATGCACTCAACGAAGCATGTAGTTGACTGCTAAAGTACTGAAAGAAAATTCTCTGCGAAGCAAATATGATAAATGACAATAAAATTTCTAATTAATTCTGAGTTTTAGGATGCATGATTGAATTGATGGAATGTTCTAATTTTTAAGAAATAAAATTGAAATTATTATGAATAGACATTTAAATAATGAAACATAATAATGAGATGGAAGATAAAATTTAGCCCAATAAAACAAGAAGGGGCCTATTGTACCTCTAAACCCAGGAAAAGAAAAGAATAAGTACTGCTCTAAAAGCTAAAGACGAGAAGACCATGAAAGAATTTTAACTCTCAGAGAATGGCAAGCCGCCTTTTCTGTTCGAAGCCGAATTCTTCATCCAGCTTATACAACAACAATCTCAAGAGAGGATGATTCAGTAAGAAGTCCTTACAACAAATCTCCTCCGATCATTCCCTGCATAAATGCCATGCGATCATCTGGAGCATCTTTGATCTCAGATGCCACTAAAACATGTAGTACAACTAAAAGAACATACCAAAAAAAACAAATTACATATTTATTAAGTATTTAAACATCCACATCAAAAAGGAGTAGTTCAATAGTAGAGCATTCCAGTAGCAAATAGAAGGTCTTAGATTCAAATTGTAGTTGGTCCATGAAAAGTTCAACATGGTATTAGAGTCAAGTTAAGTTAGGAGCCCAAAATATTCTATACTGTGGGCTAAGAAGGTGTTGAAAATAAGCCACACCGAATCAAACACTGGCCGTAAAGAACCCAATGGCTCAGTGATAAAGCACTCCAATAACAAATAAAAGATCATAGATTGAAATCCTAATTGATGTATGAAAAACTTGATATGAAACACAAAAAAAAAACCTAAATTTCTCAAAATTATGAAACTCATTTGCAATACATTTCCTCAACTTTGCAGCTGCAAAAAATATGAAGCTATTCGCTTAGTTCTCGCAGATTACAAAGTTATTACACCAATGTCTAATACTACGACTACGACAAATTATTTCCAGCATTTCTATCTAAGGGATGCATTATTTTCACTGAAAATAGGAAAATCATGTTTGCTAAACCAAAATATGCAGAGATGGAACATTAAATTCAATCGTGTCCCGGTTTCCTACAGCTAGTAGACAGTGTGTTGCTGCTTGCCACATTCAATAGTATGATGTGCAATTGGCTACAGTTTTCCACCACTCACCACCATTTGTTGCCTTATCCTGCAGTTCTGGAAAATTCTTCAAATTCTTCAACGGGGCGAAACTGCTATTTTTCAGCCATCCTAGAAATCTATTTGAATAACCAACTTCTAGAAATCTATTTGAATAACCAACTTCTGGCAATTCTTTGCAAGTGGCATTGCAGTTTTCTCATTTCAAAACCTTTTGTGTGCAGTTTTTGGAGGTTATGAGTTGAACTAAGCAAATCCCCATTCATCTGTTAAAGAGGTAAAAGAGGCAAAAGCCATTTTCTTGTATAAATACACAGAGCACCTTCACCTTAGAGATTGTGAAGGAGATAGTAAATTTGCAGAAGCAGTACCCTTTCCAAGGGCGAGCGAGTATTGATACCTATGAAATGCTGATATTAGCATACAAATTGAACCAGATGGGTAACATCTTTAATTGTCTGCATCGTGAGTTTTTCCAATACCCCCTATTCCCACTGGGACAATGGCATTTGATTAACAAGCGATGCGTGTCCAAAAATTGCAACGGAGTGTTTATTTTAACGTAGGCCGGTCTTCTCTGCGCAGACCATGAATAGATGTTAAAAACACGAGGATTGAAAAACAAATATGTTAATAAAGACATTAATTTGCAATAGGATTTTTTTATTTTTATTTTTACCTAGCCATTTCTCCTTGTGCAGATAATGAATGGATGTTAAAACTAGAAAGATAATGAATGGATGTTAAAACTAGAAAGAGTTTAAAACAAATGGGCTGTGGAATCGCCTCTACAGATTAGAAAAGAGATGTTTCCAATGCATTTCATATTTAAACACTCCTCTGAAAACAGATATTTGCACATTATACCCAAACCATAAAATGTTAGCAAGAGCTGAGAAAAACGTGTAAATTGAGAAGAAAACGGATTAAATCACACCATTAGTCATAATGATAACGATACCTGCGCAGCAACTTCTTGATGGGCAGTAGGAGATGGATCTTTAATGCGGCCGTATTTCTTGAAGATATCCATCGGTAACTCCAGGAAAGCCTCCATGCTCTCTTGCTGGGGTAGCATCTCAGAAAAACAATTAGCTTCTGTATTCAACCATTGAAATGCTGAATTACAGGCACTTCCAAGAGGACAACATATACTAAAGCATTCCCCTTTTCCCCAAGTCCAATGCTCAGTGCAACAAATACTAAAGCATTCCCCTTGCCCAAGTCCAATGCTAATTGCAACTACCCAGATCACGTTAACTTTGAACACCTAGTATTAGTAGGCATTGGGCAACAGTTACGAATACACTAGACCTGCTGATACTGTACATCAGAATCATATTTCTGATTTTCTTGTTCAGTGTATCAAATAATGTGCAGGAACGCGTGTTGTACTTTGAGCTCCTAGCTGTTCAATTGAAACACAGGTATAACTGTGTTTAATTTTTTTCCATTAAATCTGAAAATACAATCACCAAAGACAAAAACATAACAAAGGTGAAATCAATTTTTCGTTCTTTAAACTGTTTTTGAGGACAAATGTTGAATGAGTTAACCATCATTAGAATTTAATTAATATTCTATTTAATTTAATTAAAATTTCATAAAGTAATTTAAAATTTATACTCAATCTGAAATAAACATTATAATATTTTATTGTAAATATTATAAACTTAAAATTAATTAAAACATGTATATATTTAGACAATTTGACTAAGTTGAAATAAAATTAATTGATTCTTGATAGTAGGATTGAAGAGCTCACCCTCTCTCTTGTTACTAATTTTGTAACTTTTGATAATCTTCTCCCTAATTCTTCTTCTTATTTGCTTCTCTTTGATTACTCTATTTATACTATTTTCTTATATATATTACAATTAATTAAATGTTTAAATCTTTTTTTAAATATTTTAAATAAATTTTTGGATAGATAAAAAGAAAAGTATTAATTAAATATTTTTTCCTCAATATTAATTTCTAAAATATATTTGAAATAATTCAAAATATTCTTTAAGATAAAATTTGAGATAGAAGATAAACTTTAAAGGAAAAAATTTAATATTTAAAGATAATTTCAACATTATGCATAATTATCTAATTTGATATTTTCAATAATTTATTCCATAAGCATAAACTAAAATAAAATAATTTAATTCTTCTTCTTAAAAGCTAAAATAATGTTTATCATTTATTTCAATTTATTTTATTTTTGAATAATATTATTTTAATATGTTTATTGTTTATTTCTAATAATTTGTTATTTCAAAATTAATTATTTGTATTGAATAAATATTTACCTTTAAAATTAACTATTATAAAGCTTTTTAAGTATTAGCATGAAGGTGTCACGACACCTTGCCACCCTAAAATTAATCACAGAAGATATTGGGATGTCTTTTATCATAAACTTAGGAAATTCTTCAAAGCCTTGCTCTTACTAATCATTTGTGATACTAATAAAATGCATAACTATATACTCCATATTTAGGTTTATTTTTTTATATATTGTTAGCTCTAGTGGGAGTTGTTATGGTTAGATAGTTTATTTTCTAGGCTCTCTATCCTCTTTATAATTAGTGGTAGTTTGGTTCTAGTTTATTATGGTCTCTATTATTTTCAATTTATATTTCTTCTTTTGGTTATGGTTCTAGTTTATTATGGTCTCTATTATTTTCAATTTATATTTCTTCTTTTGGTGGTATGGGGTGTTCTCATTATTGTATCTTCTCTAAGTTTCCTTTTAGTACCTTTTTGTTTAGGGAATTCAAGCTTTGATTTATTTTTAATTCTATTTAATATTTATTATATAAGTGATTCCCGATAACCATTGACCAAAGAAAAAATGTGACATGGATTCAATTATGCATTGTAGACATTAATATATGGTTTCATGGGAAAAACAATGAAGGTGACTGGTTCAGAAGTAGGAGTGGGTGTGGGCAATAGAGGTGGTGCTTGAGTATCCAATTATGGTCATCAGAAAGAGGACAAGCAACAAGGATTAGTGTGATTTTGTGATCAAGAAGAAGACAGATGATCGAGTGATCCAAGGATGGGAAATTAGAAATGAGCCCATGGGTGGGAATGGGAGCCTTTGGTATGATGAGGCATAGAGGCCAGGTCACCATTTGCCACTAGTGCCAGTGCGGTTAACCTTGACAAGAAAGAAGCCAGACCAACATCGAATCAATGAAGGTCTAGGTCAAATGATTGGTGGGAGAGGCACCATGATGAAAGGAAGAAAGAAATTGCTAATGGTAGATGGTTGAAAGTTCATGGGGCAAGGTGGATTAGAGGCGAGGAATGGGAGCATGAGAATTGGAGGAAAGTAAATAAAGGTTGGTGAGGAGAGGATAAGGATTTGGATTTGCTAGGCGGATGAAGGGTAGGTTGGAAGAGAAACATAAACCAAAGAAGAAATGGGTTTGGCTAGTAGTGGCAAGAAGGAAGAAGGGCAAGAGTGTAGTGGGCACGCAAAGACTTGCCTTGGTTGTAAGGATGGTGGGAATTTGGAAGAGACCAAAAACAAGGACATAATCTGGAAGGTTGGATATCTCTGCAAAAATATTGAGACACAAGGGCCACTGAGATGGAAAGACAGAAGGTGGATGTGAGAAGGTGGATGTGGAAAGCGACCTAGACTATGAAACTGGTAAGAATGAAAACCCTAATTAGCTTGGTACATGTAATTTTATTCGATTACAAAATGAATGCATGGATTTTGAAGTAGCAAGATTAAAAGAAGTAGCTTTATTTTTAAAATGGGGAGGGGAGTGGCCAGCGATGGTAAGAATCTAGAAATGGGTTGATAGAAATTGGGATAACAAATTAAGTTGAAATTGTTTATGAATGGATTCTACCTAGTTGAGTACCCAGAAGGAAGGGTCAAAAGGCAGATTCTAAATCAAAGGCCTTTCTTAATGGATTGTACTAGCTTGTTTATTACGAACTGAGAGCCAAATTTTAATCCCAAAAATAAATAATAGATGCAATCCCAATTTAGGTAAGACTTTACAATTTACCATCTGAATATTGGAGGATGAATACCCTGACAGAAATAGGAAACAAATTGGGAACCTACATTGAACAAAATGGAAACCTGGAAGATCATGATTACGGGATGTATGTCCGCCTTTGTGTGACCATTAAACCTTTCCCTGCACTGCCAAAGGAACTAGAAATAGCAACAAAGTGGGGCACGTGGAGATAAAAAGTAGAGGGGGAAGATCATCTCAAAATATGCCCAAAGTGTAAGTCAAGAGGGCATCATAAAAGATGAATGCATAAAGGAAAAGAAAAAAAGAGAACTTGACAAGAAACTCAAAGAATGTTGGAAATAATCCATCCACATCCAAGGATGAGGTGGAAGGTGGAAGTAAGAATGAGGAATGTCCCACAAAGGGGAGAAAGGAGGAACCAACTAGGAACAAAGGAGAAAACCCCCAACAGATTTGGACGAAGAGTCCAAGAAGCACACAAACCCCTGTGGTTGGCACACCTCCAACTCAAACAAAAGTAGTTGAAAGTGAGAATCAAGATAAAGAACTAGTAGAACTATTAGAGAAGGGATTCAAACTAGCAGAGGTACTAGAACTGAGGGAGTGAATTTGAGGAAGATGAAGAGGGTATAGCTAAAGAAAGAATGATTGAACAATCACAATCAAAGTTGAAGAAACCCAAATTGGGTGAGAAAAGGAAAAGGGATAGAAAATTAATGAAAGTTGTGCTAGAGATCAGAGGCAATGCCAAGGGGAAAATGAAACTTAGATCAAGGAAGGGTGTGTCCCTTCTCATCTCGCCATGAGGCTCCTAATGTGGAATATTAGGGGCATTAATGCCCCTAATAGAAGGTGTGTGGTCAAGCACCAAATTGACCAAGAAAATATAGACATTGTAATGTTACAAGAAATAAAGATAAAAAAGGACTTGAGGTAGGAAAGTTGATGCAAAAACAAAGTAATGGATAGGATGTTTTGTGGAGGCAAAGGGGGCATCTAGAGGTATTGGGGTGATCTAGAACCCTAATTTTTTTGAAGTAGAACCAATTGTTGAAGATCAATACTGGCAAGTATTAAAGGTAAATTAGGGATGGATGAATGAATATTTTTTCCTATTCAATGTATACGGGCCAATAAAAACAATTGCAAAAACTGACCTCTAGGAGCGACTGTCAAATGGCATCTATACACTGCAAGGGAAGAAGGTGGTGATGGGAGGTGAATTCAATGTTGCTTTAGCAAACACCGAGAAGCGAGGAGGCATAACAAATAGGACTCAAGTGTAGGAGTTTATGAACTTTATGGATAGCAATAGTCTACAAGACTTAGTGCCAAGGAATGGAATTTTTACTTGGACCAACAGGGGGTGGGGCTTTACGTGCATTGCAAAAAGGTTGGATCGATTCTTTCTTGAAGGAAAATGGGTGACATCAGAGCAACAATTAAATAAAAAATACTGCATCTATTTGGATCTAATCATATTCCTATGGAACCGATAGTCACCCCGAATAAGTCACCATTACGATGCACATTCAAATTTGAAAATATGTGGTTTAGGGATAAAGGATTATCTAATAAAGTAAAGGAATGGTGGAAGCAAGATCCAAATTAGAGAGACTCATGGATGTATAACCTATCAAGGCAATTAGCTTTTGTGAAATCATAATTGAAGGAATGGAATAAATCAACATTCAAGAACATTTTTTAAAAAAAGGAGTGTATTGAGGAATTGTTGAAGGAAGTAAATGAAAAGGTGGTGGAGAATGGAATAAATTCGAAAGAATTAAATAAAGGAAAGGACCTTCTAAACCAATATGCAAAAAATTTGGCAAGAGAGGAGATCTACTAGAAGCCGAAATAAAGGGAAACATGACTAAAGGAGGGAGACAAAAACACCAAGTTCTTTCATAATTCCATGAAGACCAAAAGAAATTGAAACCATATCATAGAAATAAAGAGGGCAGATGGCATACCAATCATAATGGATAGTGAAATTGGTGTAGAAGCAACACATTACTTTGAAAAACTACTAAATAAAGAGCCCATACTAGGTAACAGGGAGAGAGCAACATTGTTAGATGACATCCCAAAGCTAGTAACTGGGGAACATAACAAGGAATTTTTTAAGGAAATTTCATTGGAAGAAGTAAAAAGATGACTTTCCAGCTTGGGAAAGATAAGGCTCTGGATCTGAATGGATGCCCATCTGGTTTATTCCAAACTTTAAGGTTAATAGTAGGAGATGATCTCACAATGGTGGTCGATGAAGCAAGGTGAAAGAAGACAATTTTGAAGGATTTGAATAACACATTCTTGGCACTAATCTCTAAGAAGCAAAAAATAGAATTAATGGACAACTTTAGATCAATATCCTTATGCAATGATGCATATAAAGTGGTATTGAAGGTGATAGCAAATAGAAAATAGGGATCTTGGAAAATCTAATATCAAAAGAACAAAGTGGCTTCATGCCAGATAGATCAATACTTGAAGGCATCATAATCGCTCTTGAAGCAATTCACACAATCCGAAAGGAAAAGGTGGAAAGGATGATAGTAAAATTGGATATTCAAAAAGTAGATGATCAAGTAGATAGAGAGTTTCTATTGCAAGTTTCGGAGAAATTTGGATTTTGTAGGTAGTGGACACAATGGGTGCAAAGTTGCATATCAAGCTGTAGAAGAGGGGGACCAACCACACCAAGGCTCCAAGTCATGTAGAGTCGAGAGCGGAGGGCTACCCTAATCTACCTCAAGTTGGAGAAGAGATTTTAGGTCAAGGATAGAGAATGAAGAGCACTCTCAAGTGCTACTGTCACTTTGCTAACCCAAGGGTTTTGTTGGGGCTAAATGAGTAGGTTTTTGAAACTTGAACCATACCTCAAACAACTC